>CM066032.1:220385641-220642632 GCA_033557465.1 Ichthyophis bannanicus | reverse complement strand
CAAACCTCCTCTTCAGAAAGCCCACATTCCATGGGATTTGTACTTGGTGCTTACTGCTCTGGATAAAATCTCCTTTTGCAAACCCTTGGAATCCATTTTAATAAAATTCCTACTTGGAAGTTTCTCCTTTTTGGCTGCCATAATTTCAGTGAGGAGAGTTAGAGGACTTTAGCTTGTAGTGACTTATGAACCTTTACACTCCCAGGTTTTCATCATCACCTAAAGGGGTACCTCCACAACAAAGTCCCCCTATTTATCTTCGCTGATCACTTTATCTGCCCCAGCTCACTCTGTATTTATTCCATTGGCAAACTGCCTACAGATGCGTCCTAGGGCCAAACACAAGTCCACAAGGCAGTGTACCTTCTTCTTTGTTGCCCTGTGAACCTTTTGACCTAATCATCAACAACCTCAAATCAATATACAAAAACTGGTTATTAAATGAACATAAGACACATAAGATATGCCATACTGGGTCAGACCAAGGTCCATCAAATGACTGGCTGTGTCCTCCTCTGCCTGGACCCTTCATCGCCATTTCCCTATCTTTCTCTCTGCCAAGTTTTACCATTAAAATGACAGTTTCCTTTCTTCTATCCTATCTAAATTGATGTAATTGTGAACCTCTTTGTATGCCTGCAAAAGATAGATATAACAAATTTTATAAAACCAAAAAACATAAGCTATACTGTTCAGACACATTCTAAATCCTTACCTACCTTGGTCTTATCTTTCTATCTCGAGTGAGTAAATAGTTCTTTCCATGAAATTTCCAAACAGCCTCGTGAAATTCCTGTGAAAAAGTCCTAAGCATACTCTGAAGGCGGTAAACAAGAGTTTTAGCCTAACTATTTAAAAGAGGACTGAACCTTTTAGGAAAACGAGGTTTTTCTGTAATGAAGCAAATGTTCCTCTTAGACTCCAAAGTGTAACCCTCATCAGATCAGAGCTACAGGTGGCAACAATAGATTTCTTGAAGTCTGTCTCCCCTACATACCATATGTAGAGCAACTATTTGGTCTTTCCTTTTACCTTTGCTACTTATTACTATCTAGATCAGGAATCAAAGAAGGAGGATTGTGCTTTTGGTTAGGCTTTACTGAGAAATTTGCCCTTGTCTCCAAGTACCTCTTGCATCTGACTGTGCAGGCTACTCTAAAGGCTAAGTTACAGTGCCTCGTGAAAGTATTCATCCCCGCGGTTTTTTGTCCTGTTTTGTTGCATTAACAACCTGGAATGAAATGGAGGTTAATTTGGATGTTAGGTAATGGACCTAACAATATAATCCAAATTGGTGAAGGGGAATGACAATAAAATACCTTGTACATATAAAAAAACAAGTAAAAACTGAAAAGTTATGAGTGTATATGTATTCATCCCTTTTGCTATGAAACCCTAAATAAGATCTGTCCAACCAATTAACCTCCGAATCACATAATTAGTTGACCTGTGTGCAATCAGTGTCACATGATCTGTCAATTGATGTCTGTATAAATATACCTGAAAGATCCGGAGTCTGCAACACCACTAAGCAATATATAGACCAAGGAGCACTCCAAACATGTCAGAAGACAAAGTTGTGGAGAAGTATAGGTCAGGATTGGGTTATAAAACAATATCCCAAATTCTGAATATCCCACAGAGCACCATTAAATCCATTGTAACAAAATGGAAAGAATATGGCATCACTACAAACCTTCAAGAGAAGGCCGCCCACCAAAACTCACAGACCAGGCAAGGAGGGCATTAATCAGAGATGCCAGAAAGACACCAAGGATAATACTGAAGGAGCTGCAAAGATCCACAGCGGAGATGGGAGTATCTGTCCATAGGACAGTTGAAGCCATACACTCCACAGAGCGGGGCTTATGGAAGAGTGGCCAGAAAAAAGCATTACTTAAAGAAAAAAATAAGAAAACACATTTGGAGTTTGCACAATGGCATGTGGCCGACCCCCCCAAACACATGGAAGAAAGTTCTCTGGTCAGATGAGAAAAAAAATTGAACTTTTTTGGCCATCATGGGAATCGCCATGTGTGGTGCAAATCCAACACTTCCTATCACCCCAAGAATACCATTCCCACAGTTAAACATGGTGGAGGCAGTATCATGCTGTGGGGATGTATTTCATCGGAAGGGACAAGAAAACCGGTCAGAATTGAAGGAACGATGGATGGCACTAAATACAGGTCAATTTTTGAGGAAAACCTGTTTCAGTCTTCAGAGATTTGAGACTGGGATGGAAGGTTCACCATCCAGCAGAACAATGACCCTAAACATATTGCTAAAAGCTACACTGGAGTGGCTTAAAGGGAAACATCTGAATGGCTTGGAATGGCCTAGTCAAAGCCCAGACCTCAATCCAATTGAGAATCTGTGGCATTACTTGAAGATTGCTGTACACCAATGCAACCCATCTAACTGAAGGAGTTGGAGCAGTTTTGCCTTGAAGAATGGGTGAAAATCCCAGTGACTAGATGTGCTAAGCTAATAGAGACATACCCCAAGAGACTTGCATCTGTAATTGCAGCAAAAAGTAGATCTACAAAGTATTAACTTTGGGGGGGGGGGGATACCAATGCACACTCATGATTTCTGGGGGGTGGGTTTTGTCTTACTTATTGTTTGTGGTCACAATAAAAGATATTTTGCACCTTCAAAGTGGTTAAGCATGTTGTTGTAAATCACATGGTGCTAACCCCCAAATCTCCATTTTAATTCCAGGTTGTAATGCGACAAAACACGACAAACATCGAGAGGGTGAATACTTCACAAGGCACTGTAAATAATACACAATATGAGCAGCCTTAAGTTCGGAAGTCCGTCACTTGTGTGCCTGACTCATTCCTGCTTGTTGATGGAAAAAAACAAAGTTGCTCACCTGTACAAATGTTTTCCATAGATAGCAGGATTGCTAAAGCACTCATTCCCTCCCATCTTCCCGGGAGGTGTGTGAAGCTGAAGGGACTGCTGCATATAGGAAGGGTTGTGCTCTGGGGGAACAGCTCCATTCTTATATCACTGGATGACATCATCTACTTGTGTGCCTTATCAATCCTGCTGTCTACAGAAAACGCTCATTGTAGGTAAGCAACATTGCTTTTATACACAGAAAAAACTTTTATAAAATTGCTCCCAATATGTCTGTGCACCTACTTGTATGCAGGTGTAACTACAAGCAGTTTTATAAGAGGCTACTGGTATATAAGATGTTTGTTTCTACATGCTCACGCCCCTTATAAAATGAGTCCCTTACTCTCCTGTTCTATAAATCCTTTATAAGGTGCTTACAAAACAAAGTAAACAAAGAAAACAGCCATTTGACTATGCCACCATCAAAACAACTTTAATTGGATTTTGTAAAACTAATTTATGTCTGGGATGAAAAACTGAACAGTGTGCCAAGGTCTGGTTTGATGCATATTAAAACAAATGCCTCAAGAACAAAATGTATATGGAAATGCTGACACAACTTTAACCATCACAGTGCTACTGGATAGCGGTGATAGTAAGCAGGAATTTATGATTGACTAAGAAAAACAGCATTATTGTATTGTACGGGGAATTAGTCATCCATTGAAAAAACTTGGTCCAGCTGAAAAATATTCATGTTAGTTTGTGCCTATGAAGAAACATTTTCTGCTTCTAATTGTTAGTAATAGACATTTGAAAAACCCTCATGCATAACACAAACAATAAAAATACATCAAGAAGACTGTCATGCCATGCTCTAATTATATCACAGTTATGTGGATAATGTCTGTTATTACCTAACTATTTGCTTTGAATATCAACCCAACTGCTTCCAAGGGAATACTGGTATGTAGAGTCACCTGCAACTCACATGGAGACTGATGTACTAAACTGCAGAATCTTTTTGCAATAAGGGCTGTTAGCACAAAAAAAAAATGCACAAAGCACCTGGAAACCATGCACAAAGATTGAAATGTTCTAGATCATTTCTCAGAAGGATTTATGCAATTGCTAGCAACCAGCGACTGTATAAATCCTCTATGTTTTTATTTTCAAAATTGTATAGTATGGATAAATTTTTGCTTTGCAGGTGCCATTTTTTCCATATAACTTAGGAGCAGAGGAAGGGCCAGAGCCAGGACTGGACTAAAGTGTATCCGAAGAGTGTCGATATTCAGTTGTTTACCTTAGACCACACATTTTATTAGAAATACATGGCATAATACAAAGTTAAGCACACGAATGACAAGCAAACAAAACAAAAACGGCATAACTAGAGCATACAACATGGGAAACAAAATTGACCCACTGATTTCAAGAGCTTTGCATATCAGCATTATCTAAAAGGTCTTACAGATTTAGAAGGACATATAATCATCAGTAGACAACACCCATGGATAGATATTCTTCCAGTGGATACTGTATCTTCAATATCGTTAAAGCTCTATTAGATTTTTCATTAGCCCACCATTTCATACTTGCATCATCAACAGTGTTCCATCTAAAGGTCACATTTTAACACTGTGGCATCTTTCCAATTGGCTAGAATCATTTGTATGGCTAGGAAATGACCACATCCAACAGCTTTCTGCACATTGTACTCAGTGTTACACCCTGCCCTAATGATCTAAAGACAATAACTTCAAGTGACAACTTCCTCAAACATAGTATCCCTTGAATACGCAGCCAAATATCATTCCAAAATGGCGGCAAACACTGGCATTCATAAATCATAGGGATTAAAAAACCAGGTGTACAAGAACTGTGACAGCACAATTTCAAGGTGGAGAAGCCAGTATACGTTTTACTTTAAATCATCAAAAAACCTCAGCCTTTCAATGACACTACATATAACCAACCAACAATAGTCATTGAAATTCTGACCAGACGCCACCCTGGTAATTATCCTCAATTTCTTCTTTTCTCCTCTTTTTTTGTCGGGAACAACCAACCTGAGAGGTGGGGAAAGAACAACCACCTCCTTATGTTGGAAGAACCCTTTTATTCAAGAGAGCCTCAGCCCTCATAACCAAGTAGTGTAAACCCACACTTAGAACCGGGTGAAGGTAGTATTCAATACCAAAACCCACCCCACTTAACTTAACTGAAAGGCAATAATACTCCAAACTGTGCTGGAACCGGAGGTAAATGATGAAGTAAACTGTCCCTCCATGATATATCATCTACAAGCACCAGCAAACGTCACGACATGCATGTTTCGGACCAACTCCGGGCCCTGTATCAAGTGATTCCGCTCTTCTCTTAGGTTAATTGTCTTAACCTACCCCCCTCCCGGTAAAACCTTATATAGCGAAAACGTAACTCATGATTGGCTAAAAAACATCCTAACACAGAAGGGAGACCCCTCCCTCCTACGGCCTACCCAGACACCCTACTTTAGGCTAGCGACACTTTGAGGCCCTTTTACTAAAGTGTGCTACACTGTGAGCGTGGGTTTCAGCATGCACTAACTGCACACTGTGGACAATGGTAGTTGTTATGTTTATTGAAATTTGATATACCACTTTTCAAAAATATAGCAGAGTGGTATACAATAAAAATAGTCAAATAGAAACCAGAGAGGAGAGGAACTTCATGATATCATAGGAAAGAGGATCACAGTCATACTAAGTGAGAGGGAGAGACAAGGGCCAAAAGGGAGAGGATCATCAAGTAACAGGATATATCCTGCTGCATCAGGTAACAGGAATATCAAAATCATTCTACCTCAGATCTTGCAATCCTTTGGATTCCAGAAACCTCACTATCCTCTCTTTTAGCAGCATTTTCATTCATTTACTCACCAGAGTTTGGACTAACTGGCCTGTAGTTCCTAACCTCAACATTACTTCTGCTTTCCGTAATAGGAACACATGCACCCTTCTCCAGTCCTTTGAACCCACACCAACTCTAAAGGAGCATTGAAAAACCTAGACAATAGAGCTGCTACAATGTCGCTAAGTTCTTTCAATACTTTTGTATTTATCCCATCTGGTCCCATTCCTTTGTCTACTTTTACTTTAGATAACTCCTAGTGAACACAGTCTTCCGAAAATTGTTCAAGATCCAGCTCATTTCTGTTCCTATTTGTTGGTGTTTTTGGAGGTCCTGCTTCTGATCATTCATCTATGAAACCAGAACAGAAATATTTGTGCCCACATTTTACTGCAATGGCTATTTTTTTTCCATTTGTATCTTTGCTTTTCTGACTAGTTTCCTAGCTTCTCTTAGCTTTTCCAAATAATGATGCTTATCTTCCTCTTTCTGTGATCTCTTGTATTTTATAAAAGCCTCCCTCTTTTTCTTCACTTTTTCTGCTAAATTGTTTTGAGAACCATGGTGGCCTCCTTTTCTTTTTATATTTATTGTGTTTCCTAACAAAAGGTTTATTGCCCTTAAAATATCCCCTTTCACTTTCCACCCACAACTTTCTACATCCCCCCCCCTCCCAGTTCCCATCCTGCTAACAACTCCTTGAGGTATTGTCCCATCTTGGCAAAGTTAATTCTCCTAAGGTTTAGGACCCTCACATTTAAATTGACAATATCAGCCTTGTCTTAATACTGAACCACACCATCCAGTGATCACTGGATGTGAGATGATCACTCACTATAACATTAGAAACACTCCTTCCATTTGTAAGCACCAGATTCAGTATGGCTCCATCACATATGGGTTCTGTTACCAGTTGCCAGAATAGTTCTCCCTGTAGAGAATCCAGGATCTCCTTACTTCTAGATGACACTGCAACAGGGATGTCCCAATGAACATCCGGCATATTAAAAACACAAATCAGCAAAACGTCTTCTTTCACAGCAATACTGCGAATGTCTTCAATTAAATCTCTGCCCACTTCTTTTCCCTGTGAAGGAGGTCTGTATATCACACGAATGCAAATGGATGCTCCATTCCCTCTTTCCACTGTAACCCACAGTGCCTCCTCCTTCTCTCATAAGCCCTGCAATTCTGTAGCTTGTCAGACGGGCTGCCTGCCTAGGGTGAGAACTTACACAATCTTGACGATGCATATATTCATATGATTCTTGCAAGGTATTGTGGGTATTGTAGTTCATTCACTCCCAAACACAGCTGATGACAATAATTTGAGTTGTGAAACCAAGTGGTAAGATCAATAAAATACTTCTTTTATTGATGGGGTTTAATTCACCCAGCACATGTATGCTTGATAGCACTATAAATGAGGTTACTTGCTTGCAGTGTTTAAAATGGATAACAAAAAGTCACAAAGTAAACCAGAAAACAACCTTCAGCTTGTCAGGCAATTAGCTAATGTTTTCTTAGCAAATAATTACCAAATACAAAGGCACAAAGTAAAGAATAAACTTTGCTGGTTAGGTTAACTTCTGCTTATTTTCCACGCCGATCTCAGCAGTGATTCTCCCTTGCTCACACACAATCAGGGGCAGCCCTAATTACTATCAATGGACCAGCTGAAAGCCTTTAGCTGGCTGGCTGCTACTGTGTGAGCCCAAATCCTGCTTTAAGAGCTGTTTGCAGTGGAAATAAAGAACAAAGTTAGGTTTCTTTGTGATGGCTGATGTGTTTGCTCATAGAAAACTAGCAATAGCATTTAGATAAAGAACAGTCCATATAAATAGTTTCATCTGCTGTATTTCCCCCTGCATCAACAATCATAGGGTCAATATCATACATTGGCACAGATGAGTCTTTCATTAAGGCACTATCATGAGAATGCTTATTCCCTTGCTGCCATTCTCTATTATAGATAGGGTCTGGATCAGTGTTCATACCTGAGCCTCTCCTGCTATCATTATTCCTCTCTGTATAGCCTGGCCAATATGTAATCCAATTCTGATGTCCAGCCTTCCAATCTTGATCCCTGGACGCTGGATCTTCTCTCACATACCTTCTGGCCTTGGTCTGAAAGTCCCTTCCACATGCAGTCTTCTCTCTTCCAGGTAGCCACTGGTGATTCCTATCTCTGCCACTCCATTCCTCTGGCTGAATCCAGTCCAATGGACTCTGCTGGCTTTTGGAATACCTCCCAGTATGAGTACTGCCTTGGAATCTCCCAGACCTTCCAATGGCCTTTCTTCTCTTCCTTCCAGAGAGTTTCCTTCTCTCTCTATCTGCTTGGCTTGGCTTCTGTTTCTCCAGGTGATACTGGTGCTTGTAGCCGTTGCTGTCTCTGTATCTCTTCCTCCCTCTGTAGCTGTTATCTGAAGAATAAGCTCTATTCTTATCCTGTTCTAATGTGTGCTGCTCCCTAACACAGCGCAGCTGTGTTGAATTAGGCCCTGCCCTTTGAGATGAGTGCTTAGGGATTACCTCATAGCTCTCTTGATTGCACACACATTCTCTCACTTCAGCCTCCCTCATGGCTGCTGGAAACCTGGTGCATTCTGGGACTGGTAGTCTTTTATGTGAAAACTCTGTTTTCTTGCTTCTACCAGAACTGACAGGTTGCTTGTTCAGAGTCACATCATCTTTTCTATAGCTCCTACCTGAGCTATGATAAGCTTCCTTATCACAAGCTTTAATATTATTTTTTACATGTAGTGCCACTCTTCCTCCCTATCTTCCTACCCTGTCCTTCCTGAATAAATTATAGCCTGATATAATTGCATCCAAGTCATGGTTCTCTGTGAACCATGTCTTTGTAACTGTCACTAAATCCAAGTCAGCCTCTTCCATTAAAGCCTCAACATCTGGAATCTTATTTCCCATTACTATGGGCATTAATACCACTTTCCAGATGTTGTCTCTTTTACCCTTTTCTTCAGAGGTATTTAATATTTTACTTACCTGAGGGCTTTTACTTACTTGGGGCTTTCCTCATACAACTCCAACAAATCTAGTTTAAAGCCGTCTTCAGTCTACTCAACAGCCCTTGGAAAATCATCCCTTGGTCCTGGAAAACAAAATGTTCTTCATAACGCCATCCACACAGCCATGTGAGCCTCTGAGGAGAACACCATCTGTGCACCTATCTTCTTCATCCTCTCTTGATATGCTTGGAGGGATATCTAGTAGTATCATTTTTGCCAATATGGATTAGCAGCATCGGATAATAGTCAGCAGGTTTGATGAGTCTTGGCAAACACTCCATAACATCTTGGATTTTGGCATCTGGCAGACAGCACACCTCACAGGACATTAGGCCTATTCTGCAGATGGATGCCTAATTACCCCTCAGAAGGGATTCACCAACCACCCCTTCATTTCCTTGTTGTCACTGATTCTTGCTGTTCCTGGGATGTTTTTACCTCCTCCACTTCCAAAGCTGTCTACCAGTTCTTCAATTTGATGGATGGTAGCATTGGAGTCAGAGTGTCAATTTTGTGGACTCTGGTGACCCATGTCCAGTCTTTTCTTTCTGTAGCATACAATCTTCATCTCTGTTAGAGAGCTCGAATGCCTCTAAAAACATTCCATCAATGTACCAGGATGCTTCTCAGCCTCACCACCTCTTCTCTCAGCTCCTCCACTTTTTCATGAGGGCTTCAGCTTGCAGACATCTTGCACATGGAACCAATCCCTCGCCTGGGATCAGGGTGTCCATCTGAACAGTGGCAGAAGCTGCAACGCGGGTAACAGCCTTGGCAACATGATTTTTCCCAGCCATAGTTTAGCTGCTGGAGCTTTGGAACCTATTGAATGAGAAAGACCTACCAAAGTCACTAACCTTTCCTCAGTTGTCCTTTAAAACAAAAAGGACTAGCCTCTTATATGTGAGATCTAACTTATATGAGAGGACTAGCCTCTTATATGTGAGATCTAACTCCTCTGTTCTATTTCCCTGTGTGTAGCCTACCAAAGTCACTAACCTTTCCCTCAGTTGTCCTTTAAAAACAAAAAGGACTAGCCTCTTATATGTGAGATCTAACTTATATGAGAGGACTAGCCTCTTATATGTGAGATCTAACTCCTCTGTTCTATTTCCCTGTGTGTAGCCCTGCTTGTTTGCTAGACTGTTATTTGGATATGGAGCAACTTCTTATCACTTTAAGTTACTAAAATCTGATGTATGTGTCTGAGGTGTGTAGTCTAATGTGCGCACTTTATAAAATTACCTAATCGAAGCTCCTTTAAATATATCAAAGAGCTTGCCTTCCTCTTTGAACCTGAAGGTTAGAGGAAAAAAATATCAGCAGAGAAAAGCTTTGCCTAAGAACACAAAAAAATCCCCTTCTGCAATACAGCTATAAAATAAAACAGTAGGCAAAGCAGCAGAAAATATTATCTAATAAAAATAAAAATAGCCCTCTAAGAACTTACAATCAGAGAATTTGTATCAAGAACCACAGAATTTCCTTGCTTGCAATGGAGACCCTCTAGGAATGGCCAATTTACTATATGCAGTACCTCTAAGAATACATGCATGTGACTTAAATTTAGGGGTATGTTTACTAAACTGTCTTAATGTTCCCGGCGCTAGTTGCAGCGATAATGTGAAGGATGCCATATAAGGAGTGGGCGTTCCAGTCTTAAGGTAGCAATCATGGGTTATCGAGCGATAAAGTGCGCCATGTCCGTTATCGCATGATAGAGGGAGCCTTGCATGTTGCTGCGTGTTAACCTTAACTTCGTGTGCTGACTTGCAATCACAGCAACAGAGGTGTAGCACATTGCTTAATACAATGCCTGCTGAGACAGGGGTCATGAGTTCAATCCCCCAGTGGGCCTAATGAATAAGGGTGGCCAAGGCAATTCCTTTTTCTGCTTGTGACAGTCCAACAATCTGTGCTGCTAGCTAAATATACCCGCACCCCAGTGCCATAAACTAATGCACCTTTTAGGACACACCAGAAGGCACATCCTAAATCACCACATCAGCCAAGGTGGGTTATAATATGTCCCAGAGGGCATGTTGAAAGGTTGTCAACCCCCAAAGCACCATATTAGGTGCCCCACAAGCTGGCTGAATCTAAGGTGTGACTAAAGATGCCCCAAGGATGTATAGGTGACTCAAGAAATGTTGGCCAAGGGCACTTTGGTCACCCAAGTTGAAAAGCAAGAAAGGCACAGGCCAAACACAGATGTAACCCTAACACTGCACAGAGCACCAAGGAAAGACAATGCACAAGTGATGGAAGGAAATAGATCTGAACTGTTGGACCAGACAAATCTGCGTCCAGCCCATGAGGCAGCTGGAAAAATGGACAAACATATTGGGGACAGCTGTAGCGATGCTCAGGGTGATGGTAATGTACCGTGCAACAATGACAGTGTGTGGCAGAGGATGGGAAGATGTGTCCAGCAGAGGAGGTAGAGGTGGCAGGATAGATGCAATGAAAGGAGGACAGAGGAGTAGCAGTGCCATGCAGAGCACACACAGGAGAGGCAACCAGGAAGAGCTGCAATGCAGAAACGTGTACCAGTGCAGGACATGGGATAGCAGCTTGCATATCAGAGCAGGACGGCACACGGCTGGCAGACACACATAGACTTACAGAAGGATGGTTGGCAACTGTGATAAGGGTACAATGTGCTAACAGCACAAATCTGCACAGATATGACTATTACAGGAATGAAAAGTAACTGTGCAGGACAGGCATACAAATGAAAGATAACAGAGAGGATCAAACCTAGGACCATTAGCACAAATGTCAATGCACAAACCGGTAGGCTACACCACCAATGTGAGGTCTTTAGCAAAGGATGCATACAAGAATATTGCAGGGCATCACACAAGAAGCCTGCTGTCTGCCAGGATAGGCAAACCTCCAACAGAAACCATGATGGAATGCATATGCAGATCTGGTGTGTACAGCTCAGATCACAGTCTGTAATTGAGACCAGAGACACATATAACTACATGCACACACACAATGAAATGTTATGCAGTGGATACAGCATGCAAAAGAGGAAAGAACCTAAACCCAAAGGGCGGCAGGGGATGCTCTGTGGAGCAGGGCAAAATATGGAACAGAACCGAAAAGGAGCATGTGAGAATAGAACCTGCAAACAGGTGTGGCACAGACCAGCTGAACCACAGCAATGCCAATCCCCCAAGTGGACTGCCTATGTGAGCACTACAAAGAAAGAGACATATGTAACAGCTAATATGTGATGGTTAGGCAGCACAGAGGGCACACTTTGGTGTACAGTGAAGAGATGGAAGGGTTTGTGGATAGGTGATGAACCTGCAGGTAGATCATGTTTAGGTTAGCACAACACAAAAAAATAAGGAAACCCCATGTGGGAATCAAACCTGCAACCTATGGTGCTACAACACATGCCAGGAATCACTATCCCAAACAACCACAGCAAGCACAATGCAAAGATATTACCTCAAAGGGAATGTGTGTATGGGAACCAAAAACACCCAGTGATGTGACAGATGGATCGCAGTTAAACAGCTGGCACCGTACAAGGATGTGAGCACAGGTGGACCATGTACATGACCATGAAATCACTAAATACGTGTGTCAGTGTGGTCAAGCAGCAGCACAGACAAATGTACGTCCAACACATATATTTATTTTGGTTAATCATCAGAGATAGTGTAGATACCGCCTATCATAATATCAAGGTGATTGGATAACGGCAAAAATCAAAAACACATTTTGCAGGGCAGCAACCCACATGGAGTGGAGGAGTGGCCTAGTGGTTGGGGCAAGGTACTTCAGGCCGGAAGGTCGGGGGTTCAAATCCCACTAGAGGACAGCAACCTTGGGCCGGAAGGACTGGGGTTTCTAGTCGCACAGGTGCTCCTTGTGGTATTGGGCAAGCCACTTAACCCTCCATAGCCCATGTTCCCTGTAAAATAGTTATCTCCAAGTTATAATGCCCTGTTCAATGTAATTTAAAGTTTGTTCAATGTAAACCGCACTAATGCAGAATAGCGCGGTATATAAGAGAAATAAATAATAAACATGTTACAGAAAAGTCACTGGCCCATTTACAGATGATGGGCAGGAGAGATTAGGTGCATGGTGTGCAGTAGGTATTAGCCCCCCACCCCCCACATGCTGCTGCATGCCCCAAATGCGTCAGTTACATATGTGTTCATGTAGACAGTAGGTGGTGCATGATGAGGGCCCAACATGCACTGCCAATCAATCATGATTTGTTCATAAGAATATATCTGTCTGCCAACACAGGAGGCACAAAAATGAAACAGCATATCTTGTTAAGAGTAAGAAAGTGTAAACACAGATATCAAAATATATGTTACAGCTGTCACATAATGCTTGATATAGGAATCAAAGCAACAACAATTTAACCCTAAACAATGATCAAATGCAAAATGAGGATATGCTTACAGGTAGCAGAGGCACATGAACACAGAGAATTCAAATGAAACAAACCGCAGAAACATGCAGAGATAACACTATGCAGAAGGTCCCCTGCACTGGTTGGTGTGGATACAGTGTCTGTACACTTATATCACAGTACATGGAATGCACAAATGAAGGAAGAAAATGGACACCCACACTGCCACACTCCAAATATAATGGGGCAATGTGAGTGCCGGAACCTCAGGGGATAAATAGGACTGTGCAGACATGCAATGGTAGGTTTGTAAATAAATGCAGAGTGTCAAGTCTGTATAGTAAACAAACACAATAACCTGTATATAGAGATGGAAAGAAAGGTCAAACATGTCACAGTAACCCACACAGAAGCCATATTGACACATGCTGTGCTGCACCAACATAGTCAGTCACATGCACATGCACCGGGTACATTGAAACATCATACAGTGATGCCACACATGCACTGTGACACCCTTGGTGAGTGCAAACATCAAGCCAAGATGTTGGTATTGTGATAAGGAAGCTTATCATAGCTCAGGTAGGAGCTATAGAAAAGATGATGTGACTCTGAACAAGCAACCTGTCAGTTCTGGTAGAAGTGAGAAAACAGAATTTTCACATAAAAGACTACCAGTCCCAGAATGCACCAGGTTTCCAGCAGCCATGAGAGGGGCTGAAGTGAGAGAATGTGTGTGCAATCAAGAGAGCTATGAGGTAATCCCTAAGCACTCATCTCAAAGGGCAGGGCCTGATTCAACACAGCTGCGCTGTGTTAGGGAGCAGCACACATTAGAACAGGATAAGAATAGAGCTTATTCTTCAGATAACAGCTACAGAGGGAGGAAGAGATACAGAGACAGCAACGGCTACAAGCACCAGTATCACCTGGAGAAACAGAAGCCAAGCCAAGCAGATAGAGAGAGAAGGAAACTCTCTGGAAGGAAGAGAAGAAAGGCCATTGGAAGGTCTGGGAGATTCCAAGGTAGTACTCATACTGGGAGGTATTCCAAAAGCCAGCAGAGTCCATTGGACTGGATTCAGCCAGAGGAATGGAGTGGCAGAGATAGGAATCACCAGTGGCTACCTGGAAGAGAGAAGACTGCATGTGGAAGGGACTTTCAGACCAAGGCCAGAAGGTATGTGAGAGAAGATCCAGCGTCCAGGGATCAAGATTGGAAGGCTGGACATCAGAATTGGATTACATATTGGCCAGGCTATACAGAGAGGAATAATGATAGCAGGAGAGGCTCAGGTATGAACACTGATGCAGACCCTATCTATAATAGAGAATGGCAGCAAGGGAATAAGCATTCTCATGATAGTGCCTTAATGAAAGACTCATCTGTGCCAATGTATGATATTGACCCTATGATTGTTGATGCAGGGGGAAATACAGCAGATGAAACTATTTACATGGACTGTTCTTTATCTAAATGCTATTGCTAGTTTTCTATGAGCAAACACATCAGCCATCACAAAGAAACCTAACTTTGTTCTTTATTTCCACTGCAAACAGCTCTTAAAGCAGGATTTGGGCTCACACAGTAGCAGCCAGCCAGCTAAAGGCTTTCAGCTGGTCCATTGATAGTAATTAGGGCTGCACCTGATTGTGTGTGTGAGCAAGGGAGAATCACTGCTGAGATCTGCATGGAAAATAAGCAGAAGTTAACCTAACCAGCAAAGTTTATTCTTTTCTTTGTGCCTTTGTATTTGGTAATTATTTGCTAAGAAAACATTAGCTAATTGCCTGACAAGCTGAAGGTTGTTTCTGGTTTACTTTGTGACTTTTTTGTTATCCATTTTAAACACTGCAAGCAAGTAACCTCATTTATAGTGCTATCAAGCATACATGTGCTGGGTAAATTAAACCCCATCAATAAAAGAAGTATTTTATTGATCTTACCACTTGGTTTCACAACTCAAATTATTGTCATCAGCTGTGTTTGGGAGTGAATGAACTACAATAACCACAATACCTTGCAAGAATCATATGAATATATGCATCGTCAAGATTGTGTAAGTTCTCACCCTAGGCAGCCGTCTGACAAATGGCGTAGTTTTTCGGATTGCTCTTGCACCAAGAGGATTTACTTGTTGTGGATTACAAATAAAAGTCAAGTTTAAAGCTGTAAGAAGATTTCTTTCCCTCATCTGCACTTTGGAAGAAAAGTGGTTGTTCCAGGAAGCTGTCCCGGATGAAAAGACCCTGTGCAAAGCTGGATTCATCACTGAGACAAGGTAATATGTACCTAGGCATGTCTAGTGGTGGATGTGTGTAAGCACAGGGGGTAATTGAAAAAAAAAAAAAAAGTTGAGAAAAAAAAAAAAAAACACACCTGGTTGGAAGGTGCTGCTCTTTGGTTTTTTTTCTCTCTTTTCTTGCAGGGGTCAAGATGGATCCGAGGGAGATGGCTGAGTGGATGGCAGCCCAATTTAGCAAGCAGCAGGAGCTGTCACAGCAGGCCCAGGACACTGCTATGAAGGCCTTAATGGAACAGCAGAAACCAGTGCTTGATCTGGTGCAAGCTCTAGTTCAGCTGCAGAGCCAAAGTGGAACAGATGCAAGACCAGCAGTTAGTACTGGTGCACCACATGTGGACACTGTGGGACTCAATCAAGGGATTGGGGCATTTAATTTTGGGAAATTAACTCCAGAAGATAATGTTGATGATTTTCTAGAGTCTTTTGAAAGAGTGGCACAGGCTTTAGCATGGCCAGAGACCCAGTGGGCAGTAAGGCTGGCAGCCTCATTAACTGGTGAGGCACTAGCAGCTTACAGAGCAATGCCAGCAGCCCAGGCTTTGATTTATAAGGATGTAAAGGCAGCTATTAGAGATCGCCTAGGGTTGTCTATTTCAGAGTATAGGCGAATGTTTAGAGCTGTTACATTGAAAGTGGGTGAGACACCCAGGGCTCTGAGTCAGAGAATCAGAAGTTTAGCTGTAAAATGGTTGGAGCCTGAGAAAAAGACAGTAGAAATGTTATTAGATATTATAATGCTGGAACAATTTATGCTTGGGGTACCTAAAGATTTGAATGTTTTTCTTATACAGCAAAATTGCCAAAATCTTGGAGAGGCAACCGTGCTAGTGGAGAGATTCTTGGAAGCCACGCGGGCTTGCCATAGAATGGGTGGCCCTCTAAAGATGGATGCTGAGGCTAGATGTGCTGTATCAGAAAAAGGAATAATTAAGAATGTTTCTGAAAATGAATGTACTGTATCAAACCAGATGACACAGTGGAATAGAAAGAAATGTTTCAAGTGTGGAAAAGTGGGACACTTAGAGAAGAGATGCCAGACACACACTAGTTTAATGGGTCTGGATTTAAAACAGCCCAAGGAAGGATTTCTTTTGATGGTTGATGTGCAAGGAATTACCACAAATGCATTATTAGACTCTGGGGCAGACCAGAGTATGATGTCAAAAAGGCTTTGGAAGAGGATAGAGGCCCAAGAAAGATTTGTGCCTAGAACCCCTGAAAGCCAAGTTCACATCAGATGCATTCATGGTGCTGCATCATCATATCCCACCTATAGGCTAAAGGTTAAGTGCCTAGGGAAACAAGAGGAAGTCCTGTTAGCAGTGGTGCCTAGGCTACCCTTTGATTTGGTTCTAGGAAGAGACTGGCCAAGATTTAAGCAGGGTCTAGTGGAAGGACTAGGAAAGAAGGAGGGAGAAGGTTTAATGGTAGTAGCTCCCGGGCCTTTATTTGGAAGTCCTCAGACCCCAGCTAAAAAGATGGTTAAGCGTCCAGAAGACCAAGCTACCCCAAAGCAGATATTCGTCCTAAAGTACCATAAGGTCTCTGAGAAGGCCCAAGCTCCTAGGCGGGCAACCCCTCAGTCTGCTGGGTTTGACCTATGCAGCATAGAAAATGTGACTGTACCTAGCCAAGGGAGAGCCCTGGTTGATACCGGTCTCCAAGTGGAAATACCAATTGGATGTTATGGGAGAGTAGCCCCAAGGTCCGGATTAGCCCTTAAATATTTCATCGATGTGGGTGCGGGAGTAATTGATCCCGATTACAGGGGCAATATTAAAGTTCTGTTGTTTAACTTTGGACAGAATGAGTATCATGTGAAGACAGGAGACAAAATTGCCCAATTGATCTGTGAGAGGCTGGGTTTTCCACCTGTGGAGGAGGTCACATCCCTAGAGAATTCTGAACGTGGAGCCAAAGGTTTTGGTTCTACTGATGTCAAAGGGGTTAAAAGCTTAGCTGCCACCTGTGCCCAAGAGAGGGAGGTGAGTGAAGAGGAAGATTTGGGACCCCAGGTATCTGATTGTAAAGAAAGATCAGAACCCCAAATAGGTGAGGACCTGACAATGGTACAACAGGAAGAAATTAGGAAGTTGCTTAAGGAATTCCCAGATGTGTTGACACCCATACCTGGGGAGACCCATTTGGTGGCCCATGAAATAATAACTCCACCTGGGAAATTGGTTCGTCAAAGGCCATACCGCTTGCCTGAAGCCAAAAGACAGGAGGTAGTGGCACAAGTCCAGAAGATGTTGGACATGGGGGTAATAGAAGAGTCAAAGAGTCCTTGGAATAGCCCCATAGTCCTGGTGCCGAAGCCTGATGGATCCTTAAGATTTTGTATTGACTTCCGGCAGGTAAAAGCCATATCAGTTTTTGATGCATATCCAATGCCAAGAATTGAGGAGCTGTTAGACCAGCTGGGACAGGCTCAATACTTAACCACCCTTGATATGACAAAAGGATATTGGCAAATCCCTCTCACCAGGGAGTCGAAGCCGAAGACTGCGTTCAGCACCCCCGTTGGCCTTTTCCAGTTCAAGAGGATGCCTTTCGGACTGCATGGAGCAGCGGCTACCTGCCAAAGGTTAGTGGATCAGGTACTTTGACCCCACCAAAGTTATGCTTTTGCATACATGGATGATGTCATAATCCATAGTAACACCTGGGCGGAGCATTTGAAGAGGACCAGGGCAGTCTTGTGCTCTATGAAGCAAGCGGGAATCACTTTAAACCCGAAGAAGTGTGCCTTTGCAAATAGGGAGGTAAAATACCTAGGCCACCTAGTGGGAAGAGGAAAAATTAAACCTCTATTAAGCAAAATAGATAGCATCAGGAATTTTCCTCCTCCAACAACCAAGAAACAACTAAGAAGTTTCTTAGGACTTATTGGATACTACCGCCGGTTTATACCGCAATTCGCAGAGAAAAGTGCCATTTTCACGGATATGCTGCGAAAGAATTGTCCAAACCAGATAAAGTGGACACCAGAAGCTGAAAAAGCGTTTTCAGTATTAAAAGAAAAATTGTGTACAGGACCGGTACTGAAAGGAGTAGACTTCAAGAAACCCTTTCTGGTTCAAACCGATGCATCGGATGTAGGGCTAGGAGCAGTCCTGTCCCAGTGCCATGATGGGGAGGAGCATCCTGTGATGTACCTGAGCAGGAAGTTGTCACTGGCTGAACAAAAGTATTCCACGATAGAAAAAGAGTGTTTGGCTATCAAGTGGTCAGTGGAGGCGTTAAGGTTTTACCTTACAGGGAGAAAGTTCCAGTTGGTCACGGACCATGCCCCACTTAAGTGGTTGCAGCAAATGAAGAACCACAATGCCAGGTTGACACGCTGGTACATGGCCTTACAGGCGTTTGATTTTCAGGTTGAACATCGTGCCGGGAAGTTACACAAGAATGCGGATGCACTTTCCCGTATTACGGACTGTAGAGAAGAAGTTTCACCAGTAAAACCAGTCCGTAATAACTTAAGCAGGGGGGTATGTGATAAGGAAGCTTATCATAGCTCAGGTAGGAGCTATAGAAAAGATGATGTGACTCTGAACAAGCAACCTGTCAGTTCTGGTAGAAGTGAGAAAACAGAATTTTCACATAAAAGACTACCAGTCCCAGAATGCACCAGGTTTCCAGCAGCCATGAGAGGGGCTGAAGTGAGAGAATGTGTGTGCAATCAAGAGAGCTATGAGGTAATCCCTAAGCACTCATCTCAAAGGGCAGGGCCTGATTCAACACAGCTGCGCTGTGTTAGGGAGCAGCACACATTAGAACAGGATAAGAATAGAGCTTATTCTTCAGATAACAGCTACAGAGGGAGGAAGAGATACAGAGACAGCAACAGCTACAAGCACCAGTATCACCTGGAGAAACAGAAACCAAGCCAAGCAGATAGAGAGAGAAGGAAACTCTCTGGAAGGAAGAGAAGAAAGGCCATTGGAAGGTCTGGGAGATTCCAAGGCAGTACTCATACTGGGAGGTATTCCAAAAGCCAGCAGAGTCCATTGGACTGGATTCAGCCAGAGGAATAGAGTGGCAGAGATAGGAATCACCAGTGGCTACCTGGAAGAGAGAAGACTGCATGTGGAAGGGACTTTCAGACCAAGGCCAGAAGGTATGTGAGAGAAGATCCAGCGTCCAGGGATCAAGATTGGAAGGCTGGACATCAGAATTGGATTACATATTGGCCAGGCTATACAGAGAGGAATAATGATAGCAGGAGAGGCTCAGGTATGAACACTGATCCAGACCCTATCTATAATAGAGAATGGCAGCAAGGGAATAAGCATTCTCATGATAGTGCCTTAATGAAAGACTCATCTGTGCCAATGTATGATATTGACCCTATGATTGTTGATGCAGGGGGAAATACAGCAGATGAAACTATTTACATGGACTGTTCTTTATCTAAATGCTATTGCTAGTTTTCTATGAGCAAACACATCAGCCATCACAAAGAAACCTAACTTTGTTCTTATTTCCACTGCAAACAGCTCTTAAAGCAGGATTTGGGCTCACACAGTAGCAGCCAGCCAGCTAAAGGCTTTCAGCTGGTCCATTGATAGTAATTAGGGCTGCACCTGATTGTGTGTGTGAGCAAGGGAGAATCACTGCTGAGATCTGCATGGAAAATAAGCAGAAGTTAACCTAACCAGCAAAGTTTATTCTTTTCTTTGTGCCTTTGTATTTGGTAATTATTTGCTAAGAAAACATTAGCTAATTGCCTGACAAGCTGAAGGTTGTTTCTGGTTTACTTTGTGACTTTTTTGTTATCCATTTTAAACACTGCAAGCAAGTAACCTCATTTATAGTGCTATCAAGCATACATGTGCTGGGTAAATTAAACCCCATCAATAAAAGAAGTATTTTATTGATCTTACCACTTGGTTTCACAACTCAAATTATTGTCATCAGCTGTGTTTGGGAGTGAATGAACTACAATACCCACAATACCTTGCAAGAATCATATGAATATATGCATCGTCAAGATTGTGTAAGTTCTCACCCTAGGCAGCCGTCTGACAGTATGCAGTAAAGTGGTGTGCTGGCAAATACTGTTTCATGTCCAAGTGGAGGGTAGGCGGACATGGACAAGAGGACCTCTCCATTATTCCCCCTGTGCCACACGCATGGCTGTATGCTCGTGTTGAACCAAACAAATGTGCGTATCCTGCGTTCCATGTCACACACATGTGCAAAACACAACAACACAATGTCAGAAGGATGTACAAAATACAGCGACAATATCAGTCCCTGCTGCACACGTGGGGACCAGTACACAGTGTTCACAATGCAAAGGGTGTCTGCAACCCAAGTCCCATTAAGACTGTCCATGAAATCCTGGGCATGCATAGTCAAGTGTGACATCCCAATATGCCACAGTACTGGAAAGGTCATGTGTGTCTCCTGTGATGAACATGACACCCAGCCAGAGCACAGCAGCAATGGTGTGTTGGACAGGCCTGTCATGTCCAAAGTAGTAGTCCAACAATAATACTGTCCATCCTAGGCATGTGTCCCACTTGCAGAGGTCAAACATCCTATGGCACCATTTCCCATGGATAGTTCTATGGTGTTGTTGTGTCCTCCAACAGGTGGGTGATGGTGACGCCGGATGCACTGTAGTAGATGTGCTTTGTGTGTCCTCTGCCCTGTGTCAGAAGAGGATAAACAATGTATTGGTATGCTGCTTGCAACACCAGCCCAAATTGCAGAGAGTCAAACATCAATATGTACGTAATATGTACGTAATCTAAACAGCTCCAATCCCATCCCTATCTAACATGATACTTTTTCAAGTAATATTACTATCATATGTATATAGTTCAAATTCTATTATCTATTATTCTATTATTCTATTCTATTATCCTTTGTTACAATTACCCCTTTGTTACAATTACCCCTGTTTTCCAAGTTTTTCTTCCTGTTCCATGTAAAAACAGATATATGTATCTTATCTTATCTGATGTTTTGTAGTTCTATGTAAACCGCGCTGATAATAAATAGTGCGGTATATAAAAATGTTAAATAAATAAATAAATGTTAAATAAATGAAACGTCACACAGGCAAACATAACATGATCACAAAACAGAACACAGTGCATGTTGTGGACATTTGGAATTGTAACCGCAGATGAGGGTGTCACATGGATATGGTCATGTCCATGCCCATGCGCATGTTACACAGGCATTTCACAGCTCCACCCCATGTGCATCAGCGTTCGTGTACAGAGACCCAACATGAAACAAATGGTAAATCATTAAAAGGCTAATGTCATTTCCAAAAGACCAAAGGTGCAACCTACCGTGTGTTTGCATCAAGTGTCTGTTTGGGATCCCCTGAGGCTCTCAAAGGCCACAACACGTCACAGTGAAGGGAGAAGATGTCATCGAAATGTGTAGAATCACCATTTCCCCATGTCCAGCCACTGTTGATGCATGTCCACATTATGGCGATATCTGTGATACAAAAATGCTGTTGCACAGTGGTCTGTCAGCACACAAAAGATAGGTCAGCTCACAACACACAACACATGTCCAGAATATTCACAAGGTAAACAGCAGTAAGGTAGAGATAGCACAGTCACCACTGCTCCCCAAGTGTACAGACCCCTCACACCACATGATAATGTAAAATGCCTGCATGCTGTATCATCACACAGCCAACCCAAAAACACCCACCCACACAGTATGCTAAGGTGAGCATGCCAGCAGCAGCATATGGCCTGTATGTGCACAATTGGAGATTAGTGGAGATAAATGCAATGATACACTGCTTTTGGCTGATGCTACAATGTCAGAGAAGGGTGTACATGCAGCCCACCACCCAAACACTTAGGACCTGCACACACTCGCAGCTCTGTTGGATGTGTCCCCGAGACAGTGTTGGAGAAGACGAACTGGCCAGGAACACATGTGGATATGTGTGCCAAAAGCAACATATGGGGTATGGGGGTGCAGGGCAAAGAGGTGAATAACAACATATGTACAATATGACAGATCACTGCAGACATGTGCTCCCCCTGACTGTCATCACAGACAAAGTAGCTGTAGGTCCACCTACCACAAACTACTGCATGTTGGATGACTTGCCAATGCACCACAGCACCAGGAAGGTCACCAGATATGTCCTATAGATTGAGGAACACAAGAGAAACATACATATGTCATGTTGGCACTGTGCAACACACACTGCACCTTCACGTCCTCAGCTCACAGACCCCCCAAGATCCTTTACAGACTGACTGTTCCCCATCACACTGTACAGATTCGCTGCATGCTCAGGTTATCACTGAAGTGTGTGTGGCAAACTACAAGGGCCCATACTCTGTCTGTCCCCTTCCTCACCTCTCTGCTGACGTAAAAACCATTGAACAGAACCGTCTCCTTGCTACCGTGTCCCTGCTCGGCTCTAAGACCGCAGTATTATCCTGTGTCCCCCATATTGCTCCCACTGCCCCTTCAGTGTGTATTCTGGTGTCTCAATGTCCTCTGCTACCCTGATGTCAGTTCCTGTACCACAGGGAAATATCCAGGGGCCTCTTCCTTATCCTCTGTCGATAAACATTTCCTTGGTGTGGCTATCTCATCCCTTGCCCTACATTATCAGCTGTGTGCTGATAATTTGCAAATATGTCTCTCCACGCCTGAGTTATGTCTGCCAAACCAAACCCCGATGTCTTCCTGCCACCTGACATTGATGGCTGCATGTCATCCCACTGTGCGAAATTAATAATGGCAAAGCATGGATATCCTATATGTGCACCTAAACCCTCCCCTCCCGTCAGAGGGTCTTTGTTTGTGTGGTCATACCTTCCTTTCTCCAGGGTCAGTAAAGTAGGTGTTGTCTTGGACTGCACTCTCCACCTCTACACACATACCCAGCTTGTAGTTGAGGCTTGTGGTTTCTGTCTAGATGTCATCAGCTATATTTCCCCAGTCCTCCCTGAACACACAACTAAAACCCAAATCCACCCCCTTAATCAGCTCCCGGCTTGCCTACTGTAACCTACACCTTGCTTATCTGGCTTTGAATCATCTCTTTCTGCAAGAAAATATGCAACACTGCACTGCATGACCATTCTACAGCCACACACATAATGGCTATAATACCCCCACTATCAGGACACCTCACAGGTTCCCTATCCATCTCCGCATCCATGTCAAGGCTCTCCTGCTGACCTATACATGCAAACAGGGAAACAGACCAACATATATTTTTGTCGGAACGTGCACCTTGAGGAACAATTCCTCTCGAAGTGTAAAGTTCCTTTTTATCTTTTATAAGTGGAAATTCCACTAATTAGGCCCGAGAGAGTGACCTCCCAACACCTTTAAAATAACAGCTAACTAACTTTAAAATAAAAAACTACTTAACTGAAGCAACAAGCTTGGATGTCCAATCTCCTTCATTCACCATTCAATTTTCAAAGGCCTCTGTTAGGTACAAGCCCTAAATCAGGACGAAAGGACGTCAGAAATCCAGCTCCATTCAGTGTTTCTCTTCAGTTCAAAATGTAGCAATTCAAATGTAGCAGCTCAAATGTAACAATCCAATGTGGCAACAGTATCGAGAATGTCCATCTCAATTTCGTAACCCAATGTTGTGTTTCTGGCCATAGGCATTCCTGGCCCTTTCTCAAACCTTGTCGCTCACTATACTCATGAAAATTGAACCCATTTAAACCCTCAAAAGTGGTCACGAGATCAGCTATTAAGGACCCAAAGACTCATGGGAAGTGTAGTACCAAGCTCTATATAATACTCCACCAATCTAAGGACTGATTTAACCCATGTGGTTGAACAGTATTTAGAGTATAAATCCAAAATTGTTCGCGATAACTCAAAAGTGAGTCCCTGTCACCACCCCGAGATTTTGCAGGGATATAATCCAAACTCCTCAAGCGCAGGTCAGAAAACTGATGGTTAGCACTTTGACAATGCATTACCATAGGAGCTGACTCTACCATATTGAGAATACGTGATCTATGTTCTTGAAGGCGTCGCTTCATCATTCGCGTGGTTTTCCCAATATATAACTTAGGACATGGACAGATCAAGACATAAACCACAAAAGAGGTTTTACAATTTGTGGCATATTTACTATAAAGTCGTCGATTACAAGTAGGAACTTCCCAAAAAGGACCTTCTATTGTGGAATTACAAAAGTCACAGGTGGTACAAGGGAAATGACCTACTGATCTGGGCAAATTCAAAAAACCAGAGTTATGAATAATCCAATCCGCTATATTTCTCCCACGTTGAAAGGCAACCATTAAAGGTTTAGCAAAAATTGGATGCAGAGACAAAATAGACCAATGGGTTTTCAAAATCTTTAAAACCGAGGTTGCATATGGCATATATGGCAAAACACCGACATATGGCACAGGAGTCAGTTGTTCAGCTGAAGTAGCAGAGGCTGAGGAGAGCCACCATTCAGGATAATTAAAACATTGTTAAATTTAAGCGGGACACTGGGGATTATGAACAGAACCAGGTTTATACGTGGCGGAAAAAATTATCAACGGGTAAGAATAAACCAGGAAAGAGACAGGTTACTTTTGAGGATTCTACCGATGATACTACTGATTCCACTGATACTGGCTCTTCTGATAATCGATCAAGGGGAGGGACTTATAGACGTCCTTTTTCCAGGGGCCGCCCTCAATCTTACCGGCCTTTTCATTCGGAGGAGAGTCGGAGGGGACCGACCACCAGATCTCACACGAGGCATCAGTTATAAATATCTCTGGATTAGATTTACCATCAGATCAATTACAATTGTTACAATTGGGCTTATCCTTTGTACCAACTACCCCCTATGATCCTTTTTGACTTCGAGTTGCTCTGTATCGTTTCTTTAGAAAACTTCGAGTTACTCACTTTTTTCAGGGTCGAAATATTGAAAATTCCATGGGAGTACTTTCACTTGTTTCAAACCCTTCAAAATGGATTCCATTGGGGCATTTGGATTCTACCATTGAGACTTACCAAAATTTGGTAATGCGTGATATCCAACGAATGGAGGAACAGGTTTTAACCGTTCCTTTTTCTAATTTGTCAAAGAAACAATTTCTGTCATTACGATCTTTAAGTCAATGACAAGATATCATTATTTAGAGGGCTGATAAGGGAGGGGCCATCGTAATTCAAGAACGGGGTCAATATCAGCAGGTTGTGTATGCTCATCTTTTGGATACCAAATATTACATGCCTTTACAAGATGATCCTACTAAGGCTCTTCAGCAGGAAATAAAGCTTTTGACTGATATGGCTTTAAATTCTGGTTGGATCACTTTAAAGGAATATCAGTTTTTGAATAAAAAATTTCCAAAAATGCCTGTTTTATATATGGTACCGAAAATACACAAAGATCTCAATAAACCACCAGGCCGTCCAATAGTTTCTTGTCGGGACTCACTGTTAGAACCTTTGTCAAAATTTTGTGATTTTTTTTCGTCCGTTACTGTCTACTATTCCCTCCTATGTGAGAGATTCTTTTCATTTTTTGCAAAAACTTCAAGAAGAAGAGGCTGATAAAACAGATTGGTTTATGGTAACGATGGATGTCACAGCACATTATACGAATATAAACCAACTTGAGGCGTTAGCTATGGCATCTCGGGTTCCTCTGGTGTTACCCTCCCGATTGCCAAAGGATTTCATCTTGGCATTATTGGAGATAGTACTGACAAAATTTTTTTTCCAATTTGAGGATAAATTTTATCATCAGATATGTGGCATTGCCATGGGGGCAACGATAGCCCCTTCAATTGCAACCTTTTTTATTGCTGAGTTTGAGGCTCTTTATGTCTATCCTTCAGAATGGTTTCAAAACATTCGTCTATGGACTAGGTTCTTGGATGACATTTTCTTTTTTTGGATTGCTACAATACAGGAATTAAATGATTTTTTTCAATGGATAAATTCCCTCTCAGTGGATTTGCAATTTACGATGAAGTTTCATAAGGATACTATAGAGTTTCTTGATTTACAGTTGTTTAAAGTACATTCACAAGTTTGTTCTACATTATATCGAAAAACTGTTCAGCGAAATACTTTGTTACATTATTCAAGTTATCATCCAGGCCCCTTAAAACGGGGATTACCAGTTGGACAATTTGTTCAATTGCGACGTATTTGCTCTTCATTAGAAGATTTTAAATTACAGGCAAAGGATTTAAAACAACGTCTATTGGAACGAGGGTATCCTATTACGATTATTAACAAAGCATATCGTCGAGCACGTTTTAATTATCCTGAATGGTGGCTCTCCTCAGCCTCTGCTACTTCAGCTGAACAACTGACTCCTGTGCCATATGTCGGTGTTTTGCCATATATGCCATATGCAACCTCGGTTTTAAAGATTTTGAAAACCCATTGGTCTATTTTGTCTCTGCATCCAATTTTTGCTAAACCTTTAATGGTTGCCTTTCAACGTGGGAGAAATATAGCGGATTGGATTATTCATAACTCTGGTTTTTTGAATTTGCCCAGATCAGTAGGTCATTTCCCTTGTACCACCTGTGACTTTTGTAATTCCACAATAGAAGGTCCTTTTTGGGAAGTTCCTACTTGTAATCGACGGCTTTATAGTAAATATGCCACAAATTGTAAAACCTCTTTTGTGGTTTATGTCTTGATCTGTCCATGTCCTAAGTTATATATTGGGAAAACCACGCGAATGATGAAGCGACGCCTTCAAGAACATAGATCACGTATTCTCAATATGGTAGAGTCAGCTCCTATGGTAATGCATTGTCAAAGTGCTAACCATCAGTTTTCTGACCTGCGCTGGAGGATTTTGGATTATATCCCTGCAAAATCTCGGGGTGGTGACAGGGACTCACTTTTGAATTATCGCGAACAATTTTGGATTTATACTCTAAATACTGTTCAACCACATGGGTTAAATCAGTCCTTAGATTGGTGGAGTATTATATAGAGCTTGGTACTACACGTCCCATGAGTCTTTGGGTCCTTAATAGCTGATCTCGTGACCACTTTTGAGGCTTTAAATGGGTTCAATTTTCATGAGTATAGTGAGCGACAAGGTTTGAGAAAGGGACAGGAATGCCTATGGCCAGAAACACAACGTTGGGTTACGAAATTGAGGTGGACATTCTCGATACTGTTGCCACATTGGATTGTTATATTTGAGCTGCTATATTTGAATTGCTATATTTTGAACTGAAGAGAAACACTGAATGGAGCTGGATTTCTGATGTCCTTTCGTCCTGATTTAGGGCTTGTACCTAACAGAGGCCTTTTTAAAATTGAATGGTGAATGAAGGAGATTGGACATCCAAGCTTGTTGCTTCAGTTAAGTAGTTTTTTATTTTAAAGTTAGTTAGCTGTTATTTTAAAGGTGTTGGGAGGTCACTCTCTCGGGGCCTAATTAGTGGAATTTCCACTTATAAAAGATAAAAAGGAACTTTACACTTCGAGAGGAATTGTTCCTCAAGGTGCACGTTCCGACAAAAATATATGTTGGTCTGTTTCCCTGTTTGTTTGGTATGTAATAGTGGGAGATAGTTTTAGGTTATTTAATAGACCTATACATGCAGGCACACTGTGGTGTTCTAGTAACTTCCCTTACTGATCACAACTACCAGTAATCCAACTACAACCGAGCATGTATATAGTGCTACATGTCACATGTAGCGCTATACAGAAACAACTAACACACAGTCCCTGCCCATCAGAGTATACCAACCAATCATCAGCTCATATTATAAAATGTGAAACATGCATGTCTAGGCAACTTGTCCCATCTATGGGCCGCCCTCCTACTGTTGACCACATACTACACGCTTTTCACCTTGCTGCTCCCAAAGCCCCAAACTAACTACCTGTGGCTGTACAGAAGCCCCTATCCCAATCAGCCACAAATCATGTGTGACAGCTTAACACCTCCCACAAGCTTACTATACCTGACACACATAATCCACCACCAGCCACTGTTGTGCCCTGCTCACATCATCTGCGTTTCAGTAATCACTAGATTGTAAGCTGGGATGGCCAGGCAGTGTCTTTTATATGTCAGTGCAGCGTTGCATCTTACTGCTATTGGGATACAAATGTTTACTAGTAGTAGTAGTACACACATATATAAACAAATGTATGTGGCAACATATGCAGTACTTACATGAGAACACCTCCGCAATCACCTGCCGCTTGACTGCTGTGCCCTCATGTGTGTCACCACGGCCATGTACAGGAGGGCACATAGAATCATCCTCCAGATCCTCATTAATTTGGACAGGGATATGGTGCCTGAGAGCAAGGTTGTGCAGGATGCAACAGGCTATAATGATCTCTGCCACAGTCTGTGGTTTGTATGGTAAGGCCCCGCCTGTCCTATCCAGACACCTGAAGCGACTCTTTAAAACGCCAAAGGTGTGCTCTATGATGGAGCGGCTGGAGGCATAGGCCTCATTGTAACTCCTCTCTGCACATGTCCATGGTTGACGAACAGGGGTCAGCAACCAGGGGCGACACCTATATCCTGAATCACCTGCAGAAAGAAATGTGGAATGTTAAAGCAGGAGCTGATGTCAACCCAAATGGACACAAGTATGTACGTGCAAACCAAATGCACAAAACATCTGGACAGAAACATATGACATCACATGATGGGACACCACAACTATGCATCAGCGTGTGAAGTTATGACACACAAAACAAGGGGTAGGTGTAAGGACTGCAATCAACATAATCTGTAACCACGACACAAATGCTAGCGTCCATTCTACCATCAACATGCAGCACCATAGCACGGTAGAGCTGGAGGGCACTACCCCCCCACCCCCCAACGTTAGATCACACACAGACAGATGAGACACATACACAACTAGGGTTACACCTCAAAGACAGACGTGCACATACGGTTAGTCAGAGGATCACCATGTGCATGTCAGAGATGAGAAATATACACCCAGCAGTATACAGTCCTCATACTGGCCTGCCTCAAATTGTCTGAATAGTGCTGAGTGATGCAGGATATAGGAGTCATGGGTGGACCCTGCAAACCTAGGGACCACATTCAGAATATGCATATTTGCATCACATACAACCTGAGCATTCAGGGAATGGTAGTGTTTGCGGTTGTGGAACACTACCTCCCTGTCTCTGGGCGGGACCAGGGCAACATGTGTGCAATCAATAGCTCCCATCACATGTGGTATCCCGGCAAATGCCTCAAAGGCCTGGTTCAGGGTCCCCCACTGTTGCCTAGTGTTGGGAATGGCAATGTAATTCCCCACCCGGCTGATCATGGCACGCAGTACCTGGTGGAGACAGCGTGAGAAGGTGGGGTGGCTCATGCCACCCACTGCGGCCACAGATGACTGGAAACAGTCAGAGGCAAAGAAATGTAGGGCACCAAGGAGCTTGACCAAACCCGGTATGGCATGTGATCTACCAGTCAGGGGCTCGAGGTCAGGTCTTAGATTCTCATAGAGCTCCTTAATAGCCCCCATGCTCAGGGGATAGAGGGAGATGACCTGGTCCTCACACATGCCTTGGAGCTGGGCCCTGGGCCTGTAGAGGCAAGGCTGGCGAGCCTGCAACTCCGCACGCCACCTGTGCTGTGCTGGCACAGCCTCTGCCTGGTCTGCCCCCACAGCTGCAGGTCTGTGTTGCAGCGGGACTACACCCATGCCCTGTGCCTCAGCCCCATGGACACCATCTCCCCCGTCAGGCAGCCACAGCCCCTGATCACCTCCCACTGCACATGCAGCAACCACAAAGCCCGCCATAAACTCCATCCCCCTCAACTCCTCCAACTCACTCAAACTCAGACACTCACCTCACCAACCTAGCCACACACCTCCTCCAACACACAGCAACCCAGCCACACAACCCCACCACCACTCACTAACCCAGCCACTCCCCACGACACACCTGCCTCTGACACTCTACTTGCTTCACCAACAACCAACAGTGCTCACCTTCTCTCCCTCACCTACACAAACCCCTCAACGTGTACCAGGTGTGCATGTGTATTTATAGGTTTTTTTACGTTGCACACATTGCGCATGCGCAGTAGTGCGAGCACGGTGGCTGCATGCATTGTGCATGCACCACAAAGACGTGGAAGGTGCGTGCACAGGACACCATGCTACGCATGCTGTGTGCATGAGCATGAGATGCACTGAGCATGAGCATGAAATGCGCATGTGCTGCATGAGGTTATGCGCATGCGCCAAGCCTCACGCTTACGCACAGCAAATGCGTAACATGGTGTTCCATGCATGCACCTTATGCGGTGCATGTGCAATGCGCGCAGCTGATGTGCTAGTGCCACTGCGCATGCGCAATGCGCACAACATAAAAAAACCTATAAATACACATGCACATCTGGTACACGTTGAGGGGTTTGTGTAGGTGAGGGAGAGAAGGCGCGTGGTGTTGGTGGATGTCGGTGAAGAGTGTCAGAAGTAGGTGTGTCATGGAGAGTGGCTGGGTTGGTGAGTGGTGGTGGAGAGGGTCAGAGGCAGGTTTGTTGTGGAGAGGTGTGTGGCAAAGCAGGCGAGAGAGAGAGGAGGGGAGGCAAGGAGCAGGCGACAGAGACAGGAGCTGAGTTGAGGATCAGGCAGCAGGGAGAGGAGGTGGGGCGAGGAGCAGGTGTGAGGTGTAGCAGAGGAGCCAAGGAGCAGGGATGCGTGGCAGGGAGGGAGGGAGAGGGCACAGAGGGCAGGGAGATGGAGCGACAGGACATGGCAGGAGGGGAGGAGGGGGGCACCTGTTCAGCAGGACCCAGAGCCGGCAGGGAGTGTTGAGCCTGTGGTGGTGGCTGCAGGCCCATCGGGTGTGTCGCAGCCCACACAGGGGCCACCCAGTGCCAAACGAGGCGTATACCGGTCCCAGCTGAGGAACGGAGGAGGGCTGTGAGATTCAGCCAGCAAGAAAACCACATCCTGCTGGCCAGTGTGTTGGAGTGGTATGAGGTGCTCTATGGCCAGGTCAGCAACAACACCACTGTGGCAACACATACACATGTGTGGGAGGAGGTACAGGAGGCCATAGCCCAGGCAGGGGGACCAACCAGGGACCTGGACAGCCTGAGAAAGAGATTTAATGACATTAAGCGTGGTGTCCGTGCACACATGGTGGCAGAGAGGCAACATGCCATGGGCACCGGTGGGGGTGCCCCCTTTGTCCCAACTCTCACACCCCTGGAGCAGGAGCTCGCAGACTGTCTTGGGCCCATCTACCTGCGTGGACTGCCAGAAGCACTAGACACCGCCCATCCACAGGCAGGTGGGTATGCACCTTACATCTTGCTGCTGTTTAGGCTTGGAATAAGCGTCCTTTGTCTATGCGTCAGGCATCTTCTATGGCTCTCCTCCCACTTAGGTTCAAAGCTCATATGTTTGCCTCTGCCTTTGGCTCAAGAGTGTGCTGTTCTCCATTCCTCCCCTTTTTAATCTCACCTTTCTGCCTTCCTCTCACACTTGTTCCTACCTCCTTCCTTTGACCTGTCTCCCCTGCTCTTGTCTCTTTGCTCCTGTTCCAAACCTCCTTCCACACCTGTTAATGCATTGTCCTTTTAGATTATAGGCTCCGTTGAGCAGGGATTGTCTTTTTGTGTTTTCACTTTTACAGTGCTGTGTGCACTTGGTAGCGCCCTATAAAGGCTTAGGAGTAGTAGTAGTAGTAGGAGTAGTAGATATGCAGCACACGTACAGGCCACGCCCAAGCACATGTGGCACATGGAGGGGACTCATGGGGGACCATGTCCAGAGAGCATGTGTGCCTTAACACAGGCATCTCTGGGGTGATGACACAGCAGCACATGGCAGGGTAGGTACAGGGTGTGTGTGACAGGTACCTGGGCCTGTATGCATGATAGACACAGTCCTGAACATAGTTGAGGACCACAAAGCAGTGGGGAGGCAGGGGTCGTGGTGAACAAGGCCCATATCTGATTGAACACTGCATACATCAATGGTCCAGAAAACATACATGCAAAGCCCAGAGGGTTAAGCTGCATAGCAACAATTCACAGCACTACAGATCAACAATGTAACAGAGATGTAAAGGACATATCTGAGGAGTGGCTAATGATATCCCACTGTAATCAAAGAGCATCACAACATACCTGAGCAGCAATGTAACAGTAAAGAGCCAGACTGGAATATCATTTGACAGTATTCAGATAACCTCCTTGTATCATTTCTACATTGTTGCTCTCTAGTGCTGTGAAGTTTGGCTGTTCTGCTAGACCCTCTGGGCTGTACATATAGGTGAGTTTGGCCACTGATGTATGCAGAGTTCATGCGAGTACAGGGTCTGTCTGTCCTTCAAAGTACTCCTCCTCCTAAGGATATGTGGTTTGGGGGACTAACTGATGTTAGATTCCTCTACTACTGGAGTTGTCATACCCAGATTGGTCTTGCATTCCTTCATCACATATGGCTTATGAGGGCTTACATTGAGTTATTGTTTTGTGCCTACACCTTTTGAGGTGTGTTCAGCAGTACCAGCCTGCGTTCTCTGTCACCCTGAGGTTTACTTGTTAAAATAGTATCTGGCATATAGGTCACAGCCAGTCATCATAACTCTGCAGCCAGTCACCAAGCACATTGTGACACGGGGAGACATACAAGAGGGACATACAACTAGCCCATAAAACATTGGGCTGCAGGTACACACACACACCAACAAAACACATTTAACGTCAGTATGCACCTACCTATCCAGGGACATATCACAGACCTCTTACAGGGAAAGGACTAACACACAGGGATGATGACGTAGATGCAAACAAACACCATCAAAAAAATCACACACATGTCACACACTTGTCAGGGCCCACATACAGAGGCGATACCGCACCCACCCTCACCAGACATTGGAAGGCACATTGCCACACCCATACCAAATGCACATAGCACAACCCCCACAACACCTGGGAGCGGCCCTTATACATGTCCCACAGTGCCACACACACATTCCCATACCCCCACACACGGTGCAACCCCATACACAGCAGTGGTCCACCCATTCCCCCATACACCCCACCACACCCATGGAGTATGGGATAGCTGTCCAGCCGCACCGCACAGTGTCTTGTAAAGAAGAGGGCCCACAGACACATCTGGCTGACACACACACATCCTGAAACACCTAATGTGCATACCACTCAGAGCAATGCAAGCACATCACTCACACACACAATGACGGCACACAATCCCACTCAGGGCTCCCACATGTGCCACGGCCACATGTATTGCTGAGGCCACATCCAAGGTCAGGCGGCCAGTCCATACCTGATACTGCAGATAGAGGGCGCAGCACACAAAACACCATAACCCACACACTGCATCCCATGTGGTACAGCTACACCAGGGAATGAGGCTGCTACCCCCCACCCCCTGCCAGGCACAGCACACTGTAGGCACCTGTACTGTCCCTATTGTAGGCGTACCAACAGCAGGCACAGGTGCACAACACATTGATTATGGCGGGGATGTACTACACAGGTGTACATAGGTGCACTGCACAAACTCATCTGTGCTGTGTACCCTTTTCCAACCCCCAGGTGACTACAGGACCATGGAGGCACATGAGGAGGAAGATGTGGCAGGGCCTCAGGATGGTGAGGGGCCAGAGCCTGCAATGTACGGGGACACCACCAGCAATGATGAAGGCACAACAGGAAACAATGTGCTGGCCGAGGCAGAAGACACACCACCAGATGTCAACGCTCCAGTGGGGGCCACTAGCAGCAGCTCACAGGCTCTAGAGGGTACAGAGATGAAGGGGAGTCACCACACTGTGCAGGCACTAGAGACATCAGCCACCCCTCCCATAAGCGTGGCTATGATCTTGGCAGAGCTGTGGGCCCACAGTGCCTCAGCAAGGCATGATGCCGAAGGTGGGTAATAGCATACACAACAATCCCCATGGGGGTGGACGTAACATCCACAATGAGATTGCATGTGCACCACAATATGTTGGCAACATAGCAGATTGTTTCTTATGTGCGGGGGGGGGGGGGGTCTGTGCCATGTGCGTTCCCCCCTTCTTGTATCATGGCATGTCAGGTTTCAGCATGTATGAGGAGCTCAGACACACACACACACTGTTCACGGCCATATACCCCAAGGAAGCGCACAGCGGAAAACACCTATCCCAGGTCACCTAGACAGCTTACATGACTTACCCCTCCCCATGGGTATTGTTACCTAGCATAATTTGTCAGCGTAATCTGTACTGTGGGCCAGCATTAGAGAAAATAGGGCCCCCCAGGTATATGTATGTGTGTGCCATGACTCATCACATCATCTGGCTTATCTCATATGACCAGTGTACAGATCAAGCATTGACACATTGAACTGTGACACTGTACCATGTGTGAGATCTGTGATTCACACAAGCCCTCATCAGGACCCTTTCCTGGCATGAGAATGGCTCATGGGACACACAGATGTAAACATGGTCATGCGATGCTAGTTGTTGCGTGCATGATTCTTCTGCAGACTGATCTGGTGGGATATGCCTGACATGTGCACGTGTTACAGTGGGGGTTGTAACAGGTATCTCAACATCACCTTGTGTCCCACCCACAGACACTCGTCAGGCTCTGTTGGCCATTCTCCAGGAGATCCACCAGCTGCGTGCCACAGCAGGCACAATGGCAGGGGTGCTCTTCCATATTGCGGATGCCCAGGAGGCCATAGCTGCCCATACCCAGCAGCCAGCACCAGCACCAGAGGCGGCACCAGCAGTCCCGGGACAGAGTGGTGGGTTGGGCGGTGGTTGCCGTGGCTGGTCATGGAGGATGTGAACATTAAAAATAAAGATATCACAACCTATTACAACCTATGTGTTCATTTCCAATGTGTGGCACTGTGATCCCCTATGTACCCTGCAACCCATGTTGTCACCCTGCCCACATGTGCCTACCCATACCCCTCAGGGGTGGGGTGTCTGTACTGCCACCAATCATCGCACATAGGTTATACCATGCCCTGTGTGCCTATGCGTAGGGGTATACCCAACCTCACCCGTTGCCCAGCAAGATGTTCACAGTGGTACATGTCTGTTGTAAGGATCTGTCACCCTCTCCCACCCCATATACTCTCCACAATTGGACAAACATGTGTGACCATCCTCCCTGCCCACACCAGGGCCTACGTGGCTGTCTACCCACATAGGCTTGCATGCGGCACAGGCAGACAAAGGTAGCTCGCTTCAGTCAGCTGATCACTGTTCACCAGCGCTTGTAGTCCCCCACCGCTCATCCTCGGGACCTGCATTGACCTGCCTCGCCCTCACCAACTATCCCCCTGTAAAGCCCCTGGGTACAGCATCCCCTCTTACCCTTCCAGCCACATACCTGCTGCTAGCCTTTTTCCCCTATTGCCCCACAGGCATGGTGCATCAGATATGGTGCACACACATCTCAGGCAGCATGCATGTGACCATAGCTGTTGGGACACACTGCACATTGGCACATCACAGGGGCACCATGGGACACAGATGCCTACGCACATGGGCAGCCCCCACAACTGCATGTGGAGACGTTCCATGTATGTCACCTATGTCTACCACGCATACACATAGGGATCTACACACATGTCCCATGCTCACGTCCACAGTCTGTCGGTAAGAGAGACACATGACCATTGTGATATATTAAAACAACTGTATTTTAAAACATATGTACAACAGGTACTATATACCAAAGCCCACATGTTGGGTCCCAGGAGGCAGGACAGCACAGAGCATGTGTGTGGGTGCCACAGGGACCATCACACACTCCTGGGACACCCATCAGGGGATGGCTGTTGAGATGCGCTGCCCATACTAGCCACACGCTGCATCTCGGCAGCCATCCACTGAATGGAGCCTGCCAGCCACTGGATGGTGTGGTCCCAGGCCCGCTGGCATTGCAGCATGCCTTCCATTGCCACATACAGGTCCTGGACACACCTGCCACCACATACACACAAGGTGCCAGGTGTCTGTGTGGTGGCATGTGCGTGGGCCCTGTCTGTGGCAATGGGTGGCATAGCTACACCCAGATGGGCACCATCGCCACACATATGTGGCAGCTGGCAGGGACCCACAGTGCCCTGCACTGTCCTGTGTCACCTCCCCCCTCCATACCCCCTCCTCCCTCCTTGGCACCTCCCACCCACCCTCCATGCTCTCCTCCTCCTCCTCACCCCCCAAAACATCACACACACTCTCACCCTCCCCTCCCTCCTGCCCCACCCCACCCTCCACCCCCTTCATGTCCCCATTATCCTCTTCCGCCTCTGCTGCCTCCTCCTCCTCTGCTGCCTCCTCCTCCTGCTCTGCCTCCTCCTCCTCCACCAGATGGACTGCAGCTGTGAGGAGTGTTGTGGGTGGCCCTGAGGCTGATGTCCCCTCACCAGCAGCAGCAGCTTCTGTGGGGGAATACAGTCATTAGCACACCATCATGCAATTACAACACCATATAAACATAGTGTGGCCTCCCATAGGCCATTGGCCCACTGTGACATGCTGTACTGCGCTGTAGGAGCCGTAACACTCACTGCCACGTTCCTGAAGCACCCTCCTTTGTAGCCGCTCAAGGACAGTGCAGCCGCAACTACCGTCCCTTTTTCCATAGGTCCTCCTCCTGGGTTGAAATGCAATGGGTGGGAACATTAAGGGTCAGATATCTCTGGTGGGTACTCAACGCATATCACACATCACTGCGTACAGCAGGGTGGTGCTGCTGCTGCTCATGCCAGTGGGTCCTATACTACCTGTTGCCAGCACCACCTGCATGTGTGGCTGTGGTTCTGGGCATGTGTGGGGTGCCACCTACGTGTCATTTGGCCAACCCCACAGGCCAGCCTTACCCAGATCCTATGCTCTCCTTGTATTACATGGCAGCACCATGCCATGTGTGGGGTAGGTATGCTGGTCTACAGGGGAGGAGTTTCTTGGCCCCTGTGGGGTCCGGCACACACCTGTGTGTTTGTATCACCTAAACACATCCGCAGACACACACGCCATGCCACCATGATATCTGTATTGGAACATGTGTGATGTGTTCTGGCGTCATGCAGGGATTGGGTAGCCCTGAACACATCACCAGAAACCACTACCAGAACACCAGGATGTGTACTCTATCTGTATGGACACAACTAGGACCTCCTGGGAATAGGACATTTGTGGCCGACTGCAACAGGAGCATGCACCAACACATCTAGCTGGGATATAGACCTCTGTTAGAGCAGAGTTAGAGCAGAGCTGTGAAACCCCAACTGATGCAGTTACCCTGACACCAGGATCTCTAATGGACCTCTGTAATCAGGTCCAGGGCCTCCTGGAGTTAGGGCAGAGCTGTGAAACCACAACTGATGCAGTTACCCTGACACCAGGATCTCTAATGGACCTCTGTAATCAGGTCCAGGGCCTCCTGGAGTTAGGGCAGAGCTGTGAAACCACAACTGATGCAGTTACCCTGACACCAGGATTTATAAAAGACCACTGTAATGAGGACCAGGGCCTTCTGGAGTTAGGGCAGAGCTGTGAAACCCCAACTGATGCAGTTACACTGACACCAGGATCTCTAATAGACCTCTGTAATCAGGTCCAGGGACTCCTGGGGTTAGGGCAGAGCTGTGAGAATGAAACAGATGCAGGTACCCTGACACCAAGATCTCTAATGGACCACTGTAATGAGGACCAGGGACTCCTGGGGTTAGGGCAGAGCTGTGAAATCCCAACTGATGCAGTTATCCTGACACCAGGATTTATAAAAGACCTCTGTAATTGGGTCCAGGGCCTCCTGGAGTTAGGGCAGAGCTGTGAAACCCAAACTGATGCAGTTACCCTGACACCAGGATTTATAAAAGAGCACTGTAATGAGGACCAGGGACTCCTGGGGTTAGGGCAGAGCTGTAAAACCCCAACTGATGCAGTTACCCTGACACCAGGATTTATAAACGAGCACTGTAATGAGGACCAGGGACTCCTGGGGTAAGGGCAGAGCTCTGAAACCCCAACTGATGCAGTTACCCTGACACCAAGATTTATAAAAGACCTCTGTAATTAGGTCCAGGGCCTCCTGGAGTTAGGGCAGAGCTGTGAAACCCAAACTGATGCAGTTACCCTGACACCAGGATCTCTAATGGACCTCTGTAATTAGGTCCAGGGCCTCCTGAAATTAGGGCAGAGCTGTGAGAATGAAACAGATGCAGTTACCCTGACACCAGGATCTCTAATGGATCACTTTAATCAGATCAAGGACCACCTGGGGTTAGGGCAGAGTTCTGAGACTGACACATGCAGTTAACCTAACACCAGGATCTATGCTAGACCTCTGTAGCCATGTGTGACGCCTCCTGGGGATGGAGCAGACATTTGGGACCAAATCTCACGCAGGTAACATAACAACAGGATGTGTAATAGACCTGTGTAATCAGGTCTGTGGCCATTCTGGGGATAGGGCAGGATTGCAATATACAACATATACATCTACAGTGGCAACAGCTTGGCCCACAGACTGGTATGTCCACCATGTTTGCATGTATGATATGTGATGCTTGCTGTATTTGTGTTGCACAACCGTCATTGTGTGACCTGTCCCCATACACTTACCTCATGGGGGTAGTCAGCAGAGCTGTTGTACTGCCTGGTGAGGCGCACCCATGCTCTCCTCACCCGTCCAAGGTCCTTCCTCTTTGCTGCGCCCGGGAACAAACGGCGCTGTCTTGTACATATCAATTCACACAGGATCCTGAGCTCCCTCCGTGTGAATGCGGGCTTCCGTGAATGCCCGTGCATTTTTTAACTCTCGAGATAGCGCATGTACGTGCGCAACAACACACATGATGCATGCGCCGTGTTGCACACGTACATGCACTATCTTGCGGTACTACACGCTGCCTGGCACAATTACGGCGCACAGCACACGTGGGATTTTGACGGCCAGATCATGTCATAGTATTCTTATTGGAACAGTGAAACGTGCCACGAATGGTATGGGCCGCTTCTCCAGTCCCCATACACCTGATCTCGCCGCCACGCCACCATTTATTAATATAATTGGTGTTTACGTTACGGCGATGAGGCTCCCTGGCGTTGGCCAGCGGGTGCCTTATAGGGTACCTTAACTTGCGGCACCCTGTAATGCGCTTTCTATGGTCCATGCTCAGCGCCACTGCAGTCTACAGGACTAGGGTGAGTGGGTATGTTGGCATTACCCACACACTACAGAGATGTGTCTGTTACAGCCATGCAAAAAGGTGCCACTTCAGACACTCTTCCTGATGTTGTTGCACTGGGGATTTGAACCTAGGAGAGTTGGCTGTATAGTCACTGTACTAACCAGTGTGCTATGCCTCTATGGCCACTGTCATAGCTAGGACTGACTACACAACAACTGCATGTCAACGCACATACATTCTGCTGTGCTTACTGGGATAGGGGAGACCCACAGCTAAGGCAGTTTCCAGGCCATGTTACCATAGGGAAATGACTGTGGAGGCAGAGGCCATGGATTTGATCCCATAGTGGTGTTATGTAAGAAGGCTGTCTGAGGCATTACCCTTTAATTTAAATCAGTGCCGTCTGAGGCATTTCCTTTTTTAATTTTATTTAGGGCTGCCAGAAAAAACACCCTCACAGTGCCGTAACCTAAGGTGCCGCATAAAGCACCCTATAAGGCACTCCATAGGGCACATTATGAAGTGCACTGTCTGCCAAGGCACCTTATAATGTGCCCTATAGGGCATTTTATGGGGTGCCTTATAGGGCGCTGTATAGGGCGCCTTATGAGGCACCTTAAGGTTACAGCACTGTGAGGGTGCATTTTGCTGGCAGCACTGATTTAAATGAAAAGTAAACGCCTCAGACAGCCTTATTAAATAACACCACTGTGGGATCAAGCCCATGACCTCTGCCTCTACAGTCATTGACGTAACCAGTGGGCTACATCTCTAAAGCTGCTAGTGCACCCCTGGCTGGCTACAGAAAGACTGCAGGTCACCACACAAACTGTCTGCTGTGGTCACCAGGATAGGGTAAACCCACCCGTACCCATGATGCACTGCACATGCAGATCAGCAGTCTACAGCTGATCATAAGATGGGGTATGCACCCCCACAGAACCTCAGCCTGGTAGGGGGAACTGACCGTGTGTGTTACTGGCACAGAGTAGCTACAGACCGTGACATTGTGTGGGTCCTGTGCTCACCCTGAGGGTGAGGTGGGGCGCCCAGCACCATGTCCGCAGCACCTGGCTTGGCTGAGATAGGCTATGCTGTAGGTCGTCATTAATGCCAGTGTGTGATAGGTAGTCCTTGCAGATGCACCTAGGATATACCTGTGTCCATCTGTGTTTCCCAGTCACGTCTAGCCCTTGTGGACTATGATGCACACAGAATAGTGCATATCCTGTGTGGGTTCCATGGTCACATGTTATAAGTGAAGGGGGGTGTTTGGACCCAAAAGCTGATTATGTAGTGCCACCCAAACCGCCCTCTGTGGTTCAGGATGGGGGACAGGATCTCCCACCAACAGATCCACATTCTACCTCTCTGCAATGGTGGCAGTAGAGGGGACCATCAACCCCAGTCCTGCTGGGGAATAGGCACCCTACAGGGCAGTCAATGCAGATCTGTACACATCAGTAAGGCAATGGCAGACAGGCAGAATGCTGGGAAAAGCTCAGCAGCCCCACACCACTATCTGACATTCACCAGCAGAGAGCACAGTCAGTCTCCACCCGCTGCACCCTGCAAGGTGTCCCAGCCATACACATACTAACTGCAGACAGTCTGCTAGCTAACACATAGTGCATGTTCCTGGAAAAACTGTGCACCCCAAAATGGGATGTGAGCGCACACACACACCAAGCAGGTATGTCAGTGATTGGACCCCAGAAAAAGAAACCCATAAATATCACTTGAGAGAAATACTATATAGCACTATGGGGGAACCTAGCCATGCCGTGGTCACTGCTCAGTCAGGGTGAGAGTGACCTCCCAGCATGACATGCTGTGGCCACCCTGTCCATGCAGGTGGTGGTCGGGCACTACAATGTCCCAGCCATTGCCCTATGCCCTGTGCAGATGCATCCTGCCCAGGCCACCCTGTCCGGGCCATACCCACAGTACCTTGCTCCTCTTTATGCACATTGGCAGGCTAACACTGGAAACAGTGCAAGCAGTGTGGGCTCTGTAAGGTGTAGGCAGCCACAACACACTGGATAGACAGACACACACTCCCACACCTATGCCAGCATTGTGCAAATATAGAGGTTTGTGGCAGCCCTGGCCGCCACACCAGTCCTGGGCACAGTGCAGGCATTGCTATGGTACGCAAAACTGTTGGGGTCACTCCCTGGGTTGGTAAACAGTGTCAGAATCAATAACTGTAACACACTCCACAGATATCAGAAAGGTTGCTATGATGAACCTCTATCAACAAATCATGTTTAACTTAGGATTTGTTATCTGACATTCGTCACAGCAACCTTTTGATATATGTGGAACGTGTTCCCATGTTTAGGATGGCATTGCTAAGGTATACAGGTGCCAGTATTGGGAGATGCTGCTCTGCACAGGGCCCAACAGCCTGACTCTTCATGAGGCGTTGGATAGTGGAGCCTGTGGGTGTTGGTGTTTGTACCCCTGTTGGCCTCTGCTCTAGCTCTGAGTTTTCCAACTCCAGTCCTGGTGGGCCAAACACTGTTCAGGTTTTCATGCTGTCCCTAATGAATATGCATGAGATACATTTGCATACAATTGGGGCGGCGCATACAAATGCAGCACAGGCATATTTATTAGGAACATCATGAAACCAGAAAGGCCCTCCAGGACTGCAGTTGGGAAACTCTGCTCTAGGGATTGCACATGTTTATCGTGTCTGTGCTCTGTAGGGTAAGCTATAGGCGTTTCAGGCATGTTTATGTTACCTGCAATAAAGGTTCCGTCTTTATTACCATGGTTTAGTACTGGGTAAAATATGGGGACAGGGTTGGCAGAAACTACAGCTGGGACTTGAACTTGTGACCTTCTGCTCCTGAACACACTGGCTGTGTGTACTGCACCAAACTGTTGCTGTGGGGGGCAGGTCACTCATAAATGACCTGGAAAGGGGAATAACGAGTTAGGTTTTCAAATTTGCAGATGACACAAAACTATTTAAAGTTGTTAAAACCCAAGAGGATTGTGGAAAATTGCAAGAGGATCTTGATAAATTGGAAGACTGGGCCTCAAAATGGCAGATGAAATTTAATGTGGACAAGTGCAAGGTTATGCACCTAGGGAAGAACAACCCAAACTATGGTTACACGATGCAAGGTTCCACATTAGGAACCACCACCCAGGAAAAAGATTTAGGCGTCATTGTGGATAACATGTTAAAACCCTCGGCACAGTGTGCAGCGGTGGCCAAGAGAGCAAATAGAATGCTAGGTATGATAAGGAAAGGAATGGAAAATAAAACAAAAGATATTATAATGCCTCTATACCGTTCCATGGTGAGACCACACCTTGAATATTGTGTGCAATTCTGGTCGCCGTATCTTAAAAAGGATATAGCGTTATTAGGTAAGGTTCAGAGAAGAGCCACCAAAATGGTAAAGGGGATGGAAGGATACTCCTATGAAGAGAGGCTAAAAAGGTTAGGGCTCTTTAACCTGGAAAAGAGACGGCTGAGGGGAGATATGATAGAAGTCTATAAATTAATGAACGGGGTGGAACGGTAAACGTAGATAGATTGTTTACGTTATCAGAATATAGAAAGACTAGGGGACATGCAATGAAGCTACAGGGTAAACTATTTAAGACTAATAATAGAAAATATTTCTTCACTCAACGTGTAATCAAACTCTGGAATTTGTTACCGGAGGATGTAGTAAAGGCTGTTAGTGTAGCTGGGTTTAAAAAAGGTTTGGACAAGTTCCTGGATGAAAGGTCCATAAACCATTATTAAGAAGGGACCCAGGATATCAATGCTTGACCCAGTACAAGCATTGTGGAACCTGTGTCTTTTGGGGAAACTGCTAGGTGCGTATGACCTAGATTGGCCATTGTTGGAAACAGGATACTGGGCTTGATGGACCTTGGTCTGACCCAGTATGGCATGTATTATGATCTTATGTTCTTATGTTCAACTTTGGTTTAAACCTTGCACTGAATCCACAAAGGTTTTGGACGGATTTTTCTTTACCAACTTTAAAACTGATTGAAAATATAATCAGCACACTTAATACAACTTCACCAACTGACCCATGCCCAGTAGAATGGATTAAAAGTACTAAAAATCATATTAGCTTTCACATTGTAAATGTTTTAAATAATTCCTTAAAACAAGGTTGCTTACCACCTATACTAAAGAGTGCTATAATTCGACCAGTCACTGGACATCACTGACCCTAAGTCATACCGTCCTATTTTGAGTTTACCATTTATCTCAAAAATTATAGAAAAAGTGGTACAAAATCAGCTGCAAGATCACATTAACTCGTATGCCCCTTTGGATATACATCAGCATGGAGGGAGGAGTGGCCTAGTGGTTAGGACAAGGTACTTCAGGCCAGAGGGCCGGGAGTTCAAGTCCCACCTGGGGACAGCAATCTCAGGCCAGAGGGACTGGGATTTCTAGTCCTATAGGCACTCCTTGTGGTCTTGGGCAAGCCACTTAACCCTCCATTGCCCATGTTCCCTGTACATATTAGCATATGTGTGTCATATCCCCTCATGTTAAATGTATCTCCCAATTGACCGCTTTGACCCGGTGAAAAGCGAGATATAAATACAGCTAAATAAATTTAAACCTAATCACAATATGGAAACTCTACTTATTTCTCTCTTTGATAATCTTATAACAGGCCTTGAAAAAATAAGTTATTTCTGTTAATTTTCATCGATGTCTCAGCAGGATTTGATACTGTGTCTCACACAATAATGTTACAACGTCTACAAGATATTGGCTTATGCAACAATACATTAAAATGGTTTGTCTCCTATCTAACCATTCGTACTCAGTTAGTAAAATATGGTGACAAAAAATCCTCTCAATTTTCGATTGGACAAAGCATACCTCAAGGTTCAGCTTTATCATCTATTCTCTTTAATATTTATATTCAACCCGTATGTCAAATTATTAATATTTATGAAATTAATTATCATTTATATGCTGATGACATTATGGTTTATACTATAATTGACCAAAATACCTTTGATACAACAAAAATTAATAACTGTTTGACTGATATGAATGATTGGCTTAATAACAACAACTTAAAAATAAATTCTGACAAAACAGAAGCAATGTTCATATCTAAATGCCAGTCCTTAAAACTACCAATTGAAATTAATTTATTAAATAGAGAAATAAAAATTAAAGATGAAGTAAGATATTTAGGTGTAACATTAGATAAATATTTAAATTTTAAATCTCATATAAACAAAATTGCATCAAAAGCATACCATAATTTAAAGATTATAAGAAGACTAAAACCAATACTAAATACAAATCACTTTCGCACGGTATGTCAGGCAGTCATAACACCTCTACTTCATTTTGGAAACATCTTGTATGAAGGTCTTCCTAAACACTCTATCCATCTTCTCCAATTAGTTCAGAACACCACTGCGCGTATTATACCTGGCTCTACAAAATGTGAACACATAACTCCTGTCCTCAAATAGTTACATTTCCTTCCGGTAACCAGGGTACGGTGGACGCGGTGCATCTGTCTCTGCCCTGCCCCCCCCACCACCACCTCTTCCTTCTCCCCCCCTAAATAACAACATCACAAACACTTTGGGAATCCAACTGGTCGCAGCTTTATTAAACATATAACATTATCCAAAAACAAACTTCCAACAAAAAAACCTTCATCATCCGGGTTCTGGCAGCGGAACGAACCCTCACCAGCCATGTGAGTAGCAAGGTGACTTCATTCCCACTTCCGCCATGAACCGGCCCAAGGCTATTCCATCCACCCCTCTTCCAGCTTCGCCATATTATTAGCAAAAGCCCCGAGGGGTTGTCCGGGTCGGGGGTACCCCACCACCGCCCTGCGTATTGCCAACGGCTCCGGACCCTGGACACCTCCGGGATCCCGCCACAGGCTCAGGGACCCCTGTCACTGCGCCGCCCCCCAAAGCCAAGCTGCGACCAGCTACTCTTCCCTTTAACACATACTCCAAAGCTTCTTGCCAAACATTCAGAAGCAAATCCACCCCCACCGGGGATAAATGTACTCCATCCTGCCAATATAAACCGGCGCAATCCACCTCGACCCAAGGATGTAAAATCTGCCATCCTCCCTTCTCACACACCCATTGGCCAATTTGCCGATTAATTTTGATCAACCCCCAAGACCACCTCCAGTGGCTCCAGCAAGCAGGCCTTGGAATTATATCTGACCATAATAAAACAACATTGTTAAACATTAACAACACGTCAGCCAAATCTCTTTTGGCCGCTCTGATCAGCTGCTTACACATCCAGGACCCCAAGTCATTGCCTCCCAAATGCAGCAACAGAAATGCCGGTGCCCCCTTTTTGCACTCCACAGGCCTTATAGCTGCACGCTGACCAGCCTAGTACACGAACGAATGGCCGATCATCCAGCAGCAACCTGGGATCCGGCCAACATCTAAAAGAAAATAAACAGTTAGTAGCCGTTATGCACTCATCCCATCATAAGCGCACATACCCTTGGAAGGCTCTTGACCGCCATCTGCCTATCCGCTGAATCTCCTGTTCAGTTAACCCAGCCTCCGCAGCACTAGTAGCTGCACCAATTCAAAATGAATGAGGAGAAATTGCTAGGATCCAAGCCCAACTGCCACAGCGTCATCCGCAGCACTGCTGCGACCTGAAACCGCGTCAGCCAGCACGCATCCTCGTGCACAAAGAAATAGCTGTCCCCCCATGACCTTGCCCGCAGGTAGGCCTCCATAGCTGCCACCGGACATATCAGGGAACCCCCAATCGCTCTCAAGAGCACCCCCACTCCTCTACCCCTTTGATCCATCTTGGACTATGCCAAACGTATCCGTAACTCCCCCTTGGACACCTTTACATGCTGCATAGGTAAGGCACATCCCCCCTTTTCCACACTGGACGAAGCCACCAATTCCCCCACCCGGAAGGCTCCAAAAACACCCACACAATACACTGCCTTAAAAAGCGTGGCTTCGTAAGCCGACACTGCCACCTGAGGTAACGCTGCACACAACCTCCCAAGCAATTCATGCGTGATAGGCCGCCACCTGTCACCCTGCGAAGGATGAGCCCGCTCCCAACCCAGCAGCAGCCTCCGTGCCAGGAACCCCCCACTAGATGCTTCCCAACCCAGAGCCCTCAAGAAAAAGGCAAACCCCGCCAAGTGCGCCCGCACATTTGATCTCGCTGTTCCTGCCGCCTTCACCGAGTTGGTCTGACACCGGACCTTGATGCCATCCCCGCACCACCAGAAAGTCCACCACGCTGTCGCAGCCTTGCCGATAAGCCCGCCACGTCACTGGTGACACCGAACTCCGTAAGAGGTTCAGCATGTCTTCAGGCCAGCTTGCCACAAGTGCTCCGGGACCTGCACTCCCGCGGCATCCACCTCTGGTGCCAATCTCCGGAACAGGTCCCACTTGAAACATGAAAGAGCATCAGCAATCTTATTAGAACTCCCTGGTAGATGACGGGTCCTCACCAAAACATTCAACCGTAAGCAGGCTAGCACCACCTCCCTCATTAGAGCCGTTACCTGCAGGCAGCATGGAGTGTAATGATTAATCACGCTAACCACTGCTTCATTGTCGCACCACCAAAGTACTCTGCGATTGCGAAGCATGTCTGGCCACAGTTCCAAAACCACCAATATTGGAAACAACTCCAAAAAGGCTATGTTGCCGGTTAGGCCCGACTCCCGCCAGGCTTGTGGCCAGGCCCCCGCACACCAGGAGCCCCCAAAATATATACCCAATCCCGAACCGCCTGCCGCATCCATAAATAGTTGCAGATCGAAAGTGGAAACTTCCGCCTCCATCAATACTGATATTCCATTAAAGTCTTTCAGGAACTCATCCCAAACCCCTAAATCAGCCCTCATACTCCTCGATACCCTAATGCAGTGATGCAGCTTAAGGACACCCGATGTAGCAGCTGAGAACCTGCGCAGGAACACATGCCCCATCGGAATGACCTGGCATGCAAAATTCAGGGAGCCTATCAAGGCCTGCATTTCCTTCAGCGTTACTTTAGTAGATCCCATCATGTTTGCCACCAGAACCCGCAACCGTGAGACTTTCTCCAGCGGCAAGCGCGCCACCATATCCATTTAATTCCACAACCAAAAATGTGATGCGTGTCACCGGGCCCTCCATCTTCCCCACAGCCAACAGGATGCCCCATGCCCGGGCCAGTCTCACGAAGCCGTCCAGCAGCTCCTGGCACCACACCGACTGCGCCTCGCCAACGAAAAGAAAGTCGTCCCGGTAGTGGACCACATTCCCACATCCCACTGTCACCTCCAAAACCCAATGCATGAACATACTGAACTTCTCGAAATACGCACAGGAAACTGAGCAACCCATCGGCATGCATTTATTGAAATAATAATCTCCTTCAAAACGAAACCCTAGCAAATGAAATGTGGAGGGATGCACTGGCAACAATCGAAATGCGGATTCGATATCCACCTTTGCCATCAAACTCCCCGTCCCACATCTCCTTACTAAATCTACCGCTTCGTCGAAGGATGCATAGCGCACCGCACACAATTCCCTTGGGATGTGATCGTTGACAGACAATCCTACAGGGAAAGACAAGTTGTGAATCAGGCAGTACTTTCCGGGCTCCTTCTTTGGTGCGATTCCCAACGGGGAAACTACAAAGTGTGCGAACGGCCATTCTGCAAAGGGCCCGGTTACCCTGCCCAATTCCAACTCTGCGGCCAGCATATCTCTCACAATCTGAACAAAACGCTTAAACAATGGGGTGTTCCGAGCCCCTTCCGATCCAACCTTCCCTTCTACCGGTATAGTAAATCCATACTGAAATCCCCTCTCGAGCACCTCCCTATCCCGTCGCCCCCTGTATTGCCTAAGCCAGGGCCTAAGGGCTTCGATCTGTATCGGCGTCGGAGCTAGGCCCCATTAGTTCCTACTGTTTGGGGACAGGCAGAGGGCCCCCCAAAGCCCCTTTTTTAACACACTTGATCGCTGAATGCCCCCCACCATACACAGAACAGCTATGCCGGAACTTGCAATCTGGAAAAGGACATGATGACTTGTTAAACCACCAACATATGTCCCCTGCTCCACCGCCGACTGTTCTCTGCGGTGCCGGAGCCCCTCCCACCCGAAAGGGCTGCCCCGTACCTGCCATAGTCATCACTCCTCCTTTTGGTCTGTCTGCTCCCCCTGTGCCTCCTCTGGCTGCCATCTGCGTCAACCATAAATTGATATCTTGCGTTCCCCAGGACAACAACTTATTCTCCTCCATTTTATCCCGGAACTTCTCATCATAGTTGAACCACTCCCAACCATCATGGGTCTGCGCCACTTCTAAGACAGAGTCCGCATAAGCTAACAACATCCCATATTGCCCTGGGTAATGATGCCCCCAAACGCTAGCTAGCCGCAAGAAGGCTCTCGTCCAATTAATGACGTTACGTGAAACCTTCCGGACCCTCCCTGCCTTCTCATCCTCCTTCCTCTTCTTTTTACTGTCTCCCGACCGCTTCCTACCCTTCAGAAGCCTAAAAATGTCTATATAGCGCCTCTTCCAGATCTTCCGACGCAACTTCTGCGGCACCCCCTCCCATAATTCTGAAAAGGATGCAAGCATGGAAGCCACACCGCCCGATACGGCCCCTCACATACCCAAGCTACCCCCTGCTCGCTCCCCTTTTTCTGAACCTGACAAAGATGACGAAAAATCATATGACGAAGATGAACAGGACCCGACCTGCGGCGCCGCCTATGGGAGTGTCTTTGTTTCTTCTTTGCCTTGCCCTCAGCCCCCCTTGCACTTCCCCCTCTTTTTACAACTCCCCTTGTCCCACAGGTAACTCACCAGCTACAGCAGTCCTGGGCCTTGCCACCTGTGCACAGCCATCCTGAGCCAGTCGCCCGCTTTCCGCCTGAAGCACCTCCTCCTGATCCTCCGTCGTCTCCACAGCCGGCTCGCTTCACGCTACTTCCGCATCCAATTTGTCCCCTCGCGCTGTACCTCTTCCACGCTGCACAGCCGCCTGCAGCCTTAGGGGCGGCATCTGTGAAGATAATGCAGAGAACACCGAGGGGGAACCTACCATGACCCAGGGAGATTGCCACGTCCCCAACCACTCGGCCCTGGAGGATCCTTATCCCCCTCCGCGCCAATGATCCCAGGCCGCTGGATAATAGCCGCCAGGTATCATAGGCCAGCCCTACTGGCCCCCTAAACCTTGCCCCTCCTGACTGGCCTGCCCGACCACTCCCCCCTCTGCCCCCTGAGGGATAGGCCTTAACCCAACTGGCCCCATATCCTCCCTCCCATCTCGTAAAGTCCCCCCATACCCTGACACCCCCACCACACCCCTGAACTCCTAAGCATCCCTACTAACCCCCCTCCACTGGAGTCCCTGCCCCACATACCCCGAGCGCTCCCCCTACCCCTTAACAGCGTCTGTGCAGACTCCGCACCCTCTCTCCTGAGCTTCCTTAATCGGCCCGATCCCCTGCCCCGTGCCCCCCCTTTTTTCACCCTGTCCCCCCCTTGCCCTGGTGCCCCCCCCCAACTGAACCTCCCCTACCCGAATGCCCCCCTTTTGCTGCATCAGCCAGCCTACCCGCCCCCCTTTCCCCCTGGGATCCCCGGCCTTCGCGTGCTGGCATGTTAACTCTATCCTACTGAAAACAGTTTCTTTCCTATAATTCACTGGCAACTGCTAGGCCTTCACTTAATTCAAGCTTTAAACAACAAATTCTTCCTTTTTTTTTTTTTTTTTACTCACCTGCACATCCTCGATGTTGAATTCCGACACCCTCAGCATTCCGCGCGCCCAAAACGTCCTATCAAAGCTGCCCCTCCCCCGCATGCAGGGGCTGAAGAACCGGACCATCAGCCTTTTCTTTGCCTGCCGCTCTGACGTTCTGCCAGCAGTCCTGCCCTTCGCTGCTTCAACGGAGCCTCTCAAACCGCCAGCCACAGAGCCTTCAGAACGCCAGCCACTTTCCCCTGCTATCCCGGCGACTGCCATCCCACCGGCTCGCACCTCCACCAGACCGCCTCCTGCCTGCCTGCCTGATCACCCCATTGGCTCCCACGCTCTTCACTCACCCGCGGGAGCCAATGAGTTCAAACCACGCCATTCTTGTCGCGCTGGCCTCCCCCTTCTCTCCTCGAGAGCCGGGACCACGCACCACGCCGCCCCCAGTTAGCGGCAGCCAGCAGGTACGTGGCCCCGCGACCTTATTGTTATTGCAAGAGCAAAATATAAAAACCTAATGACTATTTTCAAAAATTTTCACCAATCCTCAGCGGATATTCTACAATCTATAATTTCAAAAGACAAGAGCATAAGACCAAGACAATCTCAAAATATCAATAAACTTAATACTCCTTTGAATTTCAACAAATCAAAACAAATGACTTCTAAAAGAGCGTTTTCCTTTATGGCACCAGAGTTATGGAATTCTATTCCTGAAGACTTAAGAACTCAGGAAGACCTTAAGGACTTTTGCAAATCTTTTAAGTCTTATTTATTTTTAGAATCATTTGGTGAAATAACTTAAATTAACCATTATGTATATTTAATCTCACTATGATATAGTATTATAACATACCATTTTGTTTTGTATTTATATTTATATTGTAATGTATGGATTTTGTTTCCCCATACCCTCAGTATGTAAGCCTTTGTTGTCTTGTCAACCACTTTGATTGAAGGATAAGGTGGTATACAAAACTGGTTAAATAAATAAATAAATATTGAGACCCTTGGAGCCCCTCCAGTAAGCCAAAAAACTGCAAAACCTTTCCTCCGCGACTGGTTTTTAAAACTTCCAGATCTCATGCCATTGCTTGCATTTTATGAAGGCCCTTGTGCGCAGCTTCTATTAGACCATCATGCTGAAACATTTTATTCTCCAATCCCTATGTTATAGTAGATGTAGGTTCCAAATGTTGCTGCATAGTAGATATTTTTTTCCTTTAGCTCTGTCATTATCTCCTTGTTATCTTTTAGAATTTCCTTCACCTGGAGCATTTATTGCAACAGTGTTTGAAGCGTTATTTCTTATTCCTTACTCTGTGTCATTTTTTGTGATAAGAGGGGTTCAATATTTGATCGTTTCACTCCTCATCTCAACTGGTTGTTAATGTCTAATCTGCCAGTTTTACTTACTACCATAACAAATAGGCATCACGAGATCAAATTATCCATATTTGACTGTCAATAGGGAGACCATTACTTTTTTTTAATCTGGTTCTGCCTGCTAGTGCCTGCTAGTGACCCCTTATCGTATATTTCCTAAATAAGACATATAGAAACATAGAAACCTCATGACAGAAAAAGACCACAAGGCCCATCTAGTCTGTCCTTCCATAACAACAACTACAACAGTCCACTTTCTACCTTTAGAGATCCTCTGTGTTGGTCCCATGCTTTTTTGAATTCAGTTACTGTCCTCATCTCTACCACCTCCACTGGGAGACTATTCCACGGATCCACTACTCTTTCCGTAAAGAAATATTTCCGCATATCACTCCTGAATCTATCTCCCTTCACCCTCATCCCATGTCCCCTCGTAGCAGAACGTGCTTTCAATTGAAAGAGGCTCTCTCCCTGAACATTTATGCCACGGAGGTATTTAAACATCTCAATCATATCACCTCTATCCCGCCTTTCCTCTAAGGTGTACATATTAAGATCCTTAAGTCTGTCCTCATATGCTTTATAATGAAGCCCATTAATCATTTTAGTAGCAACCCTCTGCACCGACTCCATCCTGTTCACATCCTTTTGAAGGTGCGGTCTCCAGAATTGCACACCATACTCCAAATGAGGTCGCACCAAAGACTTATACAGAGGTAATATCACCTCCTTTTTTCTGCTAGCCATTCCTCTCTGTATGCACCCAAGCATCCTTCTAGCTTTTGCCGTCGCCTTTTCTACCTGTTTAGCTACTTTAAGATCATCAGACACAACCACGCCTAGGTCCCGCTCTTCTTTAGTGGACAAAAGTACTTCACCTCCTATACTGTATTGCTCCCTTGGATTGCTGCAGCCCAAATGCATGACCTTACATTTTTTAACATTAAATCCCAGCTGCCAAATTCTAGACCATTCTTCAAGCTTAGCTAGATCCCTCCTCATGTTATCTACACCTTCCTGGGTGTCTACTCTATTACAGATTTTGGTATCATCCGCAAAGAGGCAAACCTTACCCGACAGCCCTTCCGCTATATCACTAACAAAGATGTTAAAAAGAATCGGACCAAGGACAGATCCCTGGGGCACACCACTGGTAACATCCTTCTCCTCAGAGTGAGTTCCATTTACTTGTACTCTTTGTCGCCTCCCACCCTGTGGTAGGCGAAGGCCTGTGATCCATGGTGTCTGAAGTGAGCAGACAGGCCTGAGCAGCTTGACCTGTAACTGAAGCCTGTAGTTAGGCCCAGAGGAATGAAAACCCCCCTGAATGATGACACCATAGAATTGAAACTTAACTCAGTTTAACTGAACATAGCTAAGCAGAAACGAAACTTATAAAAGACAGAAAACAGCTCTAATTGGTACTGATAAGAGAGCACAGCTTCTATGGAATTAATAAACTCTGCAAAAAGCAAGGTTACAGTGCCCTGCTTCCCATATGTTTTAACTAGCTGAGCGACCTTGGAGGAGAGATGTAACAAGTTAGAGACACTGACCATTGTAATTGGGACTAGAGGGGGGGTGAGCAGGTGCTGAGCCCAGACCAGAGTCCCGATTGGGTAGCCATATCAGTACCGGGACCAATAGATGGGTGAGAGGGGTTACTGGGACCAATGAAAAGTTTGCCTATGTCCAGAATGGGAAAGAAAGCTATAAAAGTTGTTGTTTTACTAACAGCTATTGCTCAGCCATTTTGAATTTGATTATTGCTTGAGCCATGTGCACATTAAACTGGCTTGGATCCTTGAAACGACTCCTGGTTTTATTTATTGCATGCTTATCTGCTGCTACAACCCAACCAATTTCTAACCCAAGCAGTAACTTTAGGGTCCATCCCTAGGGTGCTCAGTTTGTTTATAAGTCGCCTGTGAGGAGCAGTGTCAAAGGCTTTACTGAAATCTAAATACACCACATCTAGAGCTCTCCCTCGGTCCAACTCCCTGGTCACCCAGTCAAAGAAATCGATCAGATTTGTCTGACAAGACCTGCCTCTGGTGAATCCATGCTGCCTCGGATCCTGTAATCCGCCGGACTCCAGAAACCTCACTATTTTCTCTTTCAGCAGCGTTTCCAATAATTTACTCACCACCGAAGTTAAACTAACCGGCCTGTAGTTTTCAACCACATCCTTATGTTTATGTTTATGTTTATGTTTTATTTCACTTGATAAAAACCGCCTTTCATTGGCAGGCAAAGCGGTGTACAATAAAACCAAAATTTTTTTTAAAAAAGCCAAAGCCAATAAAAAGGAAAGGAAATACACTTTCTGGACAGAAAAGCAATAAAAACAGGAGAGACAGAGCTAAACCATAAATAAAGACAAGTCACAAAGAAAACACAGGATAATACAGATGGGATTCACACGAACGGGGAGGGGACATCAAACGCAAGGGAAAAGAGGTGGGTTTTGAGGTTTTGTTTAAATGTGGGGTGGTGAGGGTCCAAACGGAGTGAAGAGGGAAGGGAGTTCCAGAGGGCAGGGCCAGCAAAAAAGAAAGCAGAGGAACGAGTAGATTGTAAGTGGGCGCGGGAGGGGGAGGGAAGAGTGAGGCGGTTAAGATGGAAGGAGCGAGGGGTGTACCTAGGGGAGTGAAAGGAAAAAAGGTCCGTTAGGTATTGGGGGGTGCCTGTATGAAGAGCTTTATGAACCAGGATGAGCAGCTTGAAATGAGCACGGTGGGGGAAGGGCAGCCAGTGAAGATGAAACAGAAGGGGTGTTATGTGATCACGGGGGGAGGAATTGGTGACCAAGCGTGCGGCAGTATTCTGAATACGTTGTAACCGGGACTGTTGCTTCTTGGAAAGACCGACGAAAAGTGAGTTTGCGAAATCTACTCGGGACATGACCAGGGATAGCAACAAAATGGTGAGAGCGGATGGGGATAGAAAGGGACGGACTGAACGGATTTGTCGGAGAAAAAAGAAAGAGGACTTGGTGACATGAGAAACATGAGCCTGGAAAGAAAGGTCAGATTCGAAGTGAACCCCAAGGTAACGAAAGGAAGAGACCAAGGGAACCGGGGAGCCAGAGAAGGAGGGGGCCAGTGTGGGGGGAGGGTTGTTGTGAGAGAACCAGATAGCAACAGTCTTGGTGAGATTAAGGTGAAGGCAATTACGAGTCAACCAATCAGCCACAGTGGAAAGACAAGAATTAAGCGCGGAGAGATCAGGACAGGATGGGGAGGTGTGATGAAGTAATAAAATGTCGTCAGCGTATAGAAAAGCAGATATTCCAGATTGTTGAATTAAGAGGGCTAGGGGGGCTAAGAAAAGGTTAAAAAGGAGGGGAGCCAGGACAGAACCCTGAGGGACCCCACAAGAAAGAGGAAAGGAATGTGAGGGAGGGGCAGAGGAGGAGGGAGGTGACAGGACTTACTTCCGCTTTTGTGTAAAGGCACCACATGAGCCTCTCTCCAGTCCTTTGGCACCACTCCTGACTCCAACGAGGCATTGAAAAGGTCAGTCAGTGGAGTTGCTAGAACGTCCCCAAGTTCCCTCAGTATTCTAGGGTGTATCCCATCCGGTCCCATCGCTTTGTCTACTTTAAGTTGAGCTACTATTACAGTGCTGTTTACATATGCTGACGTGCCCTCTTTTTGAGGCTCAAGGAAATTACAGAGCAGCAGATATAAGAAATAAAAAACTAATAAACTAATAAGTTCCAGTTTAAAAATGATGAATATTATGACAAGCGTATTCCTTCATTAGAGCACATTCAGTCTGTAAATGTTATGCACGTAAAGAACATGAATTAAATCAACTTTTATGCGCATAACTTTTCAGAATCAATGTGCATAAATTTGTTCAACACACACAAGAATTTTAATTTTACAGCATGATCAAATTTTACACTTGCTAATTTTTGAGATGAATCCAAAAATGGCTGGAAACTGACCAAAGTTTCTAAAATTTTCTTAAAATGAACTAAAACATTTTGGAATGTACTATTAACACTGGAGCCCTTTTACTAAAGTGTGGTAAGGTTTTGCACTTAACAAACATTTCGAGTAAAAATTCAAGGGGTAAGTACAAACATTGTATGCTAACTGTTGTGGGTGTGCTCAGCATGTCCCACACAATTACCACATTGAAAAGTACCCTAATATACAGAAGAAGCATTCACAGTTAATGCGGTTGCACTTACCGCCACCCATTCAGATGACATAAAAATATAAAAATGTAAACCACCTTGAATGTATAAGGCGGTATAAAAGACCTGTTAAATAAATAAATAAAATTAATAAAATGCACCTGTACTAACTGCAACATTGATATTTAGCGTGCCATATATATCACCACACTAACTACATTGTGAAGACCGCACCCACATTCTATCTCTAACACGCACAGTTACTGCTGCATCACATGATATGAAGTTAAAATGGAGGGGGGAGGGAGGGAGGGGGGAGGGGGTGTTTGGACCGATAGACAGATTATGTGCCACCACCCAACCCACCCTCTGTGGCTCAGGGTGGAAAACAGGATCTCCCACCAACAGATCCACATTCTACATCCCTGCAATGGTGGCAAGGAGGGGGGAGGGGAGGGGGAAGGAGGGAGGAGGAGGGAGGGGGAGGGGGGAGGAAGGAGGAGGGAGGGGGGAGGGGGGAGGAGGGAGGGAGGGGGAGGGGGAGGGGGGTGTTTGGACCCATAGACAGATTATGTGCCATCACCCAACCCACACTCTGTGGCTCAGGGTGGAAAACAGGATCTCCCACCAACAGATCCACATTCTACATCCCTGCAATGGTGGCAGTAGAGGGGACCATAAACCCCCAGTCCTGTTGGGGAACAGACACCCTACAGGGCAGGCAATGCAGATGTCTACACACCCACAAGGCAATGGCAGACAGACAGTAGGCCTGGAAATGCTCAGCTGTCCCCACCACCATCTGACAGTCTCCAGCCACTGCACCCTGCAAGGTGTTCTAGCCATACACATATAACTGCAGACAGTCTGCTAGCTAGTCCATAGTGTACATTCCTGGAGGAGATGTATTCACCCAAAATTTAAGTCAGTGATTGGGCCCCAGAAAAGAGAACACATAAATATCACTTGAGAGAAATGCTATATAGCACTATGGGGGAACCTAGCCATGCCATGGTCACTGCTCAGTCAAGGTGAGAGTGACCTCCCAGCAGGACATGCTGTGGCCAGGCACTACAATGTCCCAGCCATTGCCCTATGCCCTGTGCAGATGCATCCTGCCCAGGCCACCCTGTCCGGGCTATACCCACAGTACCTTGCTCCTCATTATGCACATTGGCAGGCTAACACTGGAAACAGTGCAAGCAGTGTGGGCTGAGTAAGGTGTTGGCAGCCACCACACACTGGATAGACAGACACACACTCCCACACCTATGCCAGCATTGTGCAAATATAGAGGCTTTTGGCAGCCGTGGCCACCGCACCAGTCCTGGGCACAATGCAGGCATGGCTATGGTATGCAATACTGTTGGGGTCACTCCCCAATGTGGTAAACACTGTCAGAAACCAGAACTGAAACACACGCCACAGACATCAGAAAGGTTGTTATGATGCAGCTCAATCAGCAAATTGTGCTTAACTTAGGAATTGCTATCTGCCATTAATCACAGCAACCTTTTGATATATGTGTAACGTATTCCCAGGTTTAGGGCGGCATTGCTAAGGTATGCAAGTGCTAGTATTGGGAGTTGCTGCTGCACGCAGGGCCCAACAGCCTGCCTCTCCATGAGGCTTTGGATAATGGAGCCTGTGGGTGCGGGTGTTTCTGCCCCTGATGGCCGCTGCTGTAGGGCAGAGGTTCCCAACTCCGGTCCTGGTGGGCCAAATGCTGTTCAGGTTTTCATGCTGTCCCTAATGAATATGCATGAGAAACATTTGCATACCATGGGGGCAGCGCATAGAAATGCAGCACAGGCATCTTTATTAGAGACAGCATGAAACCTGAATGGTTTTTGGCTCTCCAGGACTGCATTTGGGAAACTCTGCTCTAGGTATTGCACATGTTTATGGTGTCTGTGCTCTGTAGGGTAAAATATAAGCGTTTCAGGCATGTTTATGTTATCTGCCATAAAGGTTATTACCATGGTTTAGTACTGGGTAAAATATGGGGACTGGGTTGGCAGGAGCCACAGCTGGGACTTGAACTTGTGACCTTCTGCTCCTGAACACACTGGCTGTGTGTACTGCACCACAGGGATGGTTCATTCCCTGGGGATACCATGTCTATTCGTCAGACAGACCCTGTCTGTTGCAGTGCACGGCACCCACCTAAACGGGGCTAGGCCATGGTCTGCTGTGGGCAGATGCCACTGCCCCCTCCGCCACCAGCACCCCTCCGACACCATGCTGACATACCATTATGCCGGTGGCGCTGGTGGTGCACAGTCTCAGGCCATCCAGTGTGCCGGTAGGCAGATGTCTATGGGGTGGGATCTGGGGTAGGGGTGCTTGCATAGACGTCCGCGCTTCCCCCCCACCACCGCCTGCCAATTTGCTGTGTCCTTGGTACCTGCTGGGTACTATCCCCTGTGACACTGTGAGAAACACACTCGTGCCCATGCTGGGCCCTCATCAGTTGCTGTCTGGCTGCTCTACAGTTTCAGCATTCTTATGTGCCACCTAGGTATCTGCCTAGTCCACACTGTGCCCCAGCTGGACCACAGCATGTGTCGCCTGCAGCCCTCTGTATCCCATTTCCAGCATCTGTACCGTTATCCTTTCCTACATGCCCACCCTGCTGTTGCGGCACATGTGCACGCCATAAGAAAGCTGCCCAATATAAAGGGAAAACCCTGATCAGCGCTATTTCAATGTGGGATCATTCACCTTGTAGGGGGACAGAGCATAAACCCTTCCAGACATGATATCTTTTATTTTAAGCTTTCTCAGTAGTGTTTTTTTAATTTTTCCCATTAATATCACTATTGGCCAGCTTGGTTATGGTGATTTAAAATTTTGTTCAGGTCATTTTCTGTGTTTTTGTGCCTTTTTGTTCCGTGCACATGTATCACAACTATCACTTTTTCTAGGTTTCCCCGGCTTTGCTGTACATTGCTGACATAAATGGTTTCTCTTTCCTGCAAATGTGCCTTAACGCCAGGGTTTCACTGGCATTAGTTTTCAGACCCGGATTCCACAGCGTTAGTGTGCATGGAGCCTCTCCCCTCCCATTCTCCACCCATTGACCCCCTCTCTCCGCCCTCTGGGAAGCCTTCCTCCGCACTTTAGGGCCGGATTTCACGGCGTTATGGTGCCTTAACGCTGCAGGCGCGTTATCGCGTGATAAGTGACGTTACTGTGCAATAAAGTGCCATTATCGCACGATAACGGCACTTATTGCGTGATAATACCACCGCTGCGACGTTAGCGCCATTTAGTAAACATACCCCTAAGGGTACAGCTTTATGCTAAAAATGGATGATTTTAATTATTTTTTCTCATGTGCCAAACTTTTAACCAAATAGTAACATAGTATATGCAAAAGAGAACATTTCAAGAAGCTAATGTGTTCCCCTAGTTCCTAGGACTCAGGGAGCAAATTCATGACCTATCCATGATACACTCATTTTCAGTTTTGTAATAACAGCTGTCCACTCATATTATGTATACTGGAATCATGCCATGCATTCATCCTGGAATAAAATAACAAACTTTGTTTATCATGTTGCTTTCTTGTGCCTGAAGTGAAACGCAGGATTGTATGTCATCCACTGCATACCTCTTCCAAAGCAGGATTTCTAGAAACAAATGTGATCAAAGGGGGATTACAGTCATGTTTCCATTCCTGCCAGGTTATATAACTTATTGGGCTGAGGATATATTTTAATACAAATATGTATGCAAAATCAGGCAATAATTTTAGAACAAAAGAAAATATTTTCTCAAAAGTAAATGTGTGAGATTCAAAGCAACTGTCTTAATAAAGTGGAACCACGAAACACTAGTTGCTAGCCACGCAATTTCGATTTACTTTAAATTACGATTACATCAATTTATGTTAGTTTCATTATTTTGTATTTATTAGTAAAAGCTTTGAAGAGTAACTTATTAGAAATCAACTGTGAAAAAATATTCTGATTTCTCAAAGATGTTGTTCTAAAGGGTACCTAAAACAAAACAAAGAAGACATGAAATCTTTTATGGCCTCCCAGCAGGTACCATCAAATAAAAAGCTTCTAAGCAGCATTATGACATCACTAAGGAGTGTGACTTTGGTCAAGAGCTTGGCAGGAGGTTTTGGCAACTGCTAAATCAACAGCAATCAGTACTGGAAAACCAACATACTTGCCACCATAAAATCTCAAAGAGAGCTTATTGTGACTCAAACACAGCAGCGGGTTTAATAGAAGAGTAGACATGTTTATAGTCCCAGATTTACAACATGACTTATAAACACCTTATTACTTAGAATCCAGTCTGCTGCCCTAGAAACTAAGAATGTTCCTTTGTTGAGATGGAGGATTTGTTGACAGAAATGTCTTGACTAAGGTTGCCATTGTGGTTAACCAAAATGCATTTTCTACTGAGAAAGTAAATACAGTAAAAAGCAAACAAGATGCCTCTTATACTACAATACAGCAAGTTTCAAAATGAAAAAGCTTAATGAAATGACATAAATATGCTGCATGCTTATGGAGTTTTTTGCATTAATTTGCCATGCTGGGTTTAAAATCATATGAGCTCTACTGAATGGGGATGTGTTTCAGAATTATGTACACCCAAAATACTTTATCTAACGTATTCTGAAGTATTTTCCATGAATACTGTACCTGACCTTACGACAAATAACATGGGTGATGATCTGCCCTTGTATTAACTGTTCTGCACTATGTAGTACTTGCAAAATTAAAACAGACAGCGGCATGATGGTTGTGAGCATAACATTTTGATGCATGGAGAACTTTCATGCTTTACTGGGTGGTGTGAACAGGAAGACTTCTCATGGACTTAAGAAGTTCTCAAATTTAATGCAATTTCTGGCTGCAGGCTTACAGCAGTGAAAGGTCAAATGATCATTCAGTTCCAATCCATCCTTGCCATGGTTCACAGAGCCAGCTCATAAATGAATAAAGCTGTGCTGTAGTTGACTAGAGCTGGGTCACTCAGGGTCAGATCTAATCCAAAGTTACACTAAATCCATGTTTTCATCCCTCACTGTACCATATCCTGATGCCTCTAGAGGACAGTTTTTAAATCCTGTGTGGGGTTTGCATTGTACCCACTGGATCAGAAGCTCATTTTTGGACTTCCCTTTGAAACTCCACCAGCTGTAGGAACATAGCCTGAATTTCGATGCATACATTTGCGCTTTCTATGAACAAGGTACAAATGCAGCCTCTGAAACAGGCATAAGACTTTCACAATGAAAATTCCATGCCTACTTTCCCCTCCTAACCTCATGTGCCCCAAGTAAAAGGTGAGCAGAGCAGGTACTTTTACCCTTATCTTCTGGGATGGGGCCACAGTTTCAACAGGCTTTTCCAATGGATCAACAGCTGGTTTCCCACAGAAAAAGCTTTGAAAATTGCTCTATCTTTTTGATGAATCTCTCTAATATGGCCTATGCTCTGCCATATTTCTATACAAATTTATTCAAGTATTTTATTTTCTGTATCTATTTGTTTACTAGGAAATAAACATCAACAAATAAATTCTTCTTGACCTTTAGTGTATTTCTACATATGTATAAAAGTAGATTAACATGGTTAGCATATTTATGCACACTTGCTGGATCAGTATAAACTTTCTCCATGCGGAGGTTAATTTTATAACAAGTCACCTGGGTGGGGAGGCCAAGCATGTGCATATTTTATAGAACACATAAGCACATTTGTGTCTTTAAAAAAATACCAGCACAAAAGCATAACAAAACTGTGAAAAAAATTTGGCCACACGGCATATGAGCATTCACAGTTACAGTTCTCAATGCCAGGACCAGGAAGATGAGTTCTCAGACCAAAAAGTTGAGTTTTCGAACCAGTCTATTTTGTTTTTTTAGTTTTAATCTCATCTTATGTTATTTTATTTTGTATGATTTTATTGGTATTTTATTATATACTGTGTAGGTTTTTTGTTACCTACCTTGGTGTTTGTGCAGGCTATAAATCCTTTTAAATAAATGAATAAATAAGATGAGATTGGTTAATGTCCTCCAGAGAGCATAGAAACAGGGGTGGCCCAAGGAGGGTGTGGGGCCATGTGCAGAGACATGATGCGAGGACTCATTTGCATAAGGGGCCTCATTTGCATAAATATTAACATAATGTTAACATGCACTAACCTTTAGCAAACATGCCTCTTAATGACTGTATGGAAAAAGAAAGACTACCAGATTTCTATATTACTATACTCCAGTGCTAACCACCAGGCATATTAGTAAGTACTACAAACACTGCCCATTTAGAACCCATAGCAAATCTACCATATCATAACAGTACTACCAGGACTCACAAAGCACCAAACCCTACCTATCAAAAGGCAACACTGCAAATATTAAACCAATACATTTCAGAGAATACCAATACATCTCCTACTGGGGAAAGAGAACAAGTGGCATAGTCAAATAGAAACTACATGAACAGAATACCTCAGCTCGGTTACACATGCAGAACATAGACCATCACCAAACAAAGAACAAGGGATCACAAGTTAAAAATAGGAAGACAATAATTAAACGTGGATCCCCAAAAGCCGAACTTGGAATGTACAACAACACTGCAGAAATAACACTATAAATGAATTTCTTCTTGTACTAAACAAAATGCAGACGTTAAAGATGCACATTTCCCAGAGCTGACATATTCCAGTTAATAAATTCAAAATAAAATAGTTTTTTTCTACCTTTTGTTGTTTGTGCATTTTATTTTTCAGTTGCAATTGCTCAGGTCACTTTCTTCTGGTTTCTTCTTGTCTTCTGCTAACTCTCCATTGTCTGCTGTCCATTTGTCCTTTCTTCTCTCTTCTAGTTTTTTTTTCCATTCTCTCTCTACATCTACTTTAACATATTGATCTTTCTTCTTTTGCTCTTTCCTCCATCTCTTTCTTTATTCCTTTTTCATCCACTCAAATTTCACCCTTTCATCCTCAATCCCCACTTACTCTCCCAATACTCGGCCAAACGTAGATTTTTCTTCCCTCCCACACAAAATATTTTTCTCCTCTCCATTTCACTTTTCCAGCCCCATCCCATTCTAATCCTCCCCCAACATCAGCTCCCTTCAAGTTCCAGCTGCACCCAGCATCTGCTCCCTTCTAGTCCCCGCATCAGCCCGTTTCCAATCCTTGCGCTCCATCAGCCTATTTCCAATACTAGCTCCCCCATCATCCCTTTCCAGTCATATCCTATAAATGCATTCACTCTGTGGCTCCTAACTAGCTTTCCTCTCTTATCTCTCCTTACAACCCCCCTCGGGAACTCCGCTCTTCTAGCAAACTGCTTCTATCTGTGCCCTTCTCTTCTACTGGTAACTCCAGACTTCTCTCCTTTCACCTTGCTGCGCCTTATGCCTGGAACAAACTACCTGTGTCTGTACGCCAGGCACCTTCTCTAACCCTCTTCAAATCCAGGCTGAAAACTCACCTCTTCGCTGCTACTTTTGGATCTTGACTCACCTGATCTCCTTTTTCTTTCCCCTTGCTTTATCCCTGCCTACACCTTCTGTGTTTGTCTTGACTAGATTGTAAACTCTGATTTTTATTTTATTTATTTAGCTGTATTTATATCCCGCTTTTCACCGGGTCAAAGCGGCTTTACAAAAAAAGGGGGGGGGGGAATTTACGTATAAGGGCGGGGTCTGATGAGCAGAGACTCTCTCTTACCTGTCTGTGCAGCGCTGCGTATGACTTGTAGTGCTATATAAATGCTCAGTAGTAGTAGTAATACTATCCTAGCCCCTCCATCAGTCCATTTCCATTTCCATTTCCAATCCAAACCCCCCACCATCAGCCCATTTCCAATCCAAGCCCCCCTATCAGCCCATTTCCAATCCTAGTCCCCCATCAGCCCATTTCCAGTCCTTTCCTACTGATTCCTAGCATTCTATTTGCTTTCTTGGCTGCAGCAGCACACAGGCAGAGGGTTTCAACATACTGTCCATGATGATCCCTAAATCCTTTTCCTGGGTGATTTCATTGTGTAACCGTACTTTGGGTTGTTCTTCCCTAAGGGGGTCATTCTGAACCACGAATAAGCCAGTTAGACATGTGAGATAGACATTTTTCTCGCGAATACATCTAGAACCATATTCCAAAACCACGCATACCTGCATGTACTGTACACGACGCTAGCACGGGGATCTCTGAATGTGGGCAGGAGGGGGCTGGCCAGCCACGGAGATATATAAAGCATATTTAGTAGAAGCTTATGTACGTCGTCAGCGTTACCCATAGATGCCCAAGTTATGCCTGTGGAAACATGGAATAAGGCCAGGACTTAGAAAAAGTCTGCTCTGATCCCTAATGCATCCCATAGAGATGAATGGCTGTGATGCTTCTGTACTGAACTGGTATGTCTGCTGACTGGAAGTGCATAAGATGCAGTTGTACAGAATGGAATGCACAGGTCAGGGACATTTGTAAGGTTAAAGAACAACAAAAAAAACCTCCACTCCTACAGAAATATAATGCACTACAATAGACTTTATTTTGGCTATGCTGACATTTGCTGCTTGTGTCAAAGGGGCTATTCTCGGCATCCCTAATAATTACAGTGTCCGGAACAATGTGAATGTAGATGTAAGGATGGCATGTGAGGTAGTAGGGAGCAGAACCATGTTTGCCTGAGAAATGCAGATCAGTTGAGACGTCATGCCATCATGGTCTCACAGCAATTGTGTATGGGTGCAGGGCATAGTTTTTGCAGAGGATGGTAGTTGTGACTGCAGGTGAGAGGATGTGTGTGTGTGTCTGTGTGTGTGTGTGTGGGTGGGTGGGTGGTCTGAGTGTTGCACAGGAGGATCAGTTGTGCTCATCTGCTAATCTGGGGGAACACGAATGTCTGGTGCTACCTGGACCATAGGAATGACTGCAGCGTCACCAGATGCCAGTGTGATCGGGGAGGTTAAATCAGAAGAGGTTCTCTATAGCAAAATGTCACAACATATCCCTTTCACTAATAAGGGCCCCTAAGAATGAGAGCAGTCAACACTGTAAACAGCACTAAGACATTTATTTATTTATTTATTTATTTAACAGTCGCTTATATACCGCTACCTTCCAAAGATCAGGTGCGGTTTACATATAACAGGTAAAGAAACAGTATAACATATCTGTTTTTAGATTAAACATTGCTTGAAATTATGTACATCTTAACTTTAACAATTAAACTTTAGAGAACTATGTACAAACAACGAATATTGAGTTAAACAACTTTAGAAAACTATGTACAAACAACGAATGTTGAGTTAAACAAGGAAGGTAGGTATTTACAAGCATCGTAAACTATGTTAATGGTCATGTTTTCTTGGGACATTATGGTATTAAGCTCAAAGTGTTATATATTATCCCTTTTCATTTTGGTATTGGGAATTCGCAAGTGGACTGTAGTGGGAGCTAAATAGGTGAGTTTTTAATGTTTTACATAGTTCTTTAAGATCAGTTAAGGCTCTTATTTCATTAGGTAAATAATGGAAAATAAAACAAAAGATATTATAATGCCTCTATATCGTTCCATGGTGAGACCGCACCTTGAATATTGTGTGCAATTCTGGTCGCCGTATCTTAAAAAGGATATAGCGATTTTAGAAAGGGTTCAGAGAAGAGCCACCAAAATGGTAAAGGGGATGGAAGGATACTCCTATGAAGAAAGGCTAAAAAGGTTTTAACCTGGAAAAGAGACGGCTGAGGGGAGATATGATAGAAGTCTATAAATTAATGAACGGAGTGGAACGGGTAAACGTAGATCGATTGTTTACGTTATCAGAATATAGAAAGACTAGGGGACATGAAATGAAGCTACAGGGTAAACTATTTAAGACTAATAAAAGAAAATATTTTTTCACTCAACGTGTAATCAAACTCTGGAATTTGTTACCGGAGGATGTAGTAAAGGCTGTTAGTGTAGCTGGGTTTAATAAAGGTTTGGACAAGTTCCTGGAGGAAAGGTCCATAAACCATTATTAAGAAGTGACCGAAGATATCAATGCTTGACCCAATACAAGCATTGTGGAACTTGTGTCTCTTGGGGAAACTGCTAGGTACATATGACCTAGATTGGCCACTGTTGGAAACAGAATACTGGGCTTGATGGACCTTGGTCTGACCCAGTATGGCATATCTTATGTTCTTATGTTCTTATGTAGGTAGGGAGTTCCAGAGTATAGGGGCTGCATGGGAAAACGCTTTTTTATTTGTTGTTTTTTTCGTCTTTGTGAACTCTTTTGGAATCCTTATTTTATTGGTGTTGCATCTTCTGTGAGCAGATTGGGGTGTGTCTTTAGTGAGGAGTTTGTTTAGAGTAGCTGGGGCAGTATTATTTAAAGCTTTGAAGGTGGTTATTATTAATTTATAGTTTATTCTGCATTGAATTGGGAGCCAGTGTAGTTTAGCTAGATAGGGTGATATGTGCTCAAATGGGTGTACCTTCATTATGGTTCTAGCTGCGGCATTTTGGGCAAGTTGGAGCCTTTTGATGTTTTGGTTAGTTGTGCCTAGTAGAGTGAGGTTGGCAAAGTCGAAGTGCGGTGTAATAATGGCTTGAATTATGCTCAGGAAGTCATGCAGGTGGACCAGTGGGCGTAATTGTTTTAGTACTTTGAGCTTAAAGTATATTTTTTTTGTGGTGTTTCTTATGTGGGTGTTCATACTGAGGTGTGTGTCTAAGATCACTCCTAGGTATTTTATCTCATTTTTTATGTAGATATCATGTTTCTGAAGTGTAATGTGGGTAGGGGGGTGTACGATTTGTTTTTTGTTACAATCAAAATGTCAGTTTTGGAATGGTTAATATGAAGGTTGTGGGCTTCTAGCCAAGTTGTTAATTCATTGAAACAGTCAGTTAATAATTGAAGTGGATGTGTGGGGATCGTGAATGGAATGTACAACATGATATCGTCTGCATATATGTGGTAGTGGATTTTGAATTTCTTAAATATGTTGCAAATTGGTTGAATATTAAAAATATTAATATTAAAAAGGAGTGCAGAGAGGGCCCACATACACCATCATATATCTCTAGAAATGTGCACAATTGTAGGGAGCGAGGATGGTGCTTTTGGTCATTTATTAGCACTCTTTCACTGTTGAATAGTCCCATTCTGTGGGTCCCTTATCAGTAGGGGATAGTGGAGGACAAGACCATGGCCAAACACAAGGAGAAATCCAAAAAGCTTTATTGTAGACGCTAAAAATCATGTAACTCACTATCAAAGAGAAAACCAAGAGACAGGAGAAGGAGGTCTTCAGCAAAAAAGTTCAGTAGGGGTAGCGGAGGACAAAGACCACGGCCAAACACAAGGAGAAATCCAAAAAGCTTGACGACATTCTTATCCTATGGAAGGGCACTGATAGCGAGTTCATGATTTTTAGGGTCTACAATAAAGCTTTTTGGATTTCTCCTTGTGTTTGGTCGTGGTCTTTGTCCTCTGCTACCCCCTACTGAACTTTTTGCGGAAGACATCCTTCTCCTGTCTCTTGGCTTTCTTCTTTGGAGATTACCATGGCCTACACCCAATGGGACAATATCTTCAGCTATTCGGAAGATCACTTGAACCACCTTTTGAAAGAACCACCTCTAGTTGAAGATGAGCCTGAAGATGCAAGTTTTGCAGACCGGTGGATAGATATGATCCATACTAAAAAAGTGGTCATTTTATTTATTTATTTTATTTAACAGTTGCTTATATACCGCTACCTTCCACAGATCAGGTGCGGTTTACAATGAACAAAAAATGAACAGAGTAATAGGTCTGTTTTACATGAAACATTAGTTAACTAGGTACAAGGTCATAAGGTATGAACTACACTACGCAAGCATGTTACAATACTGTAGAGTTAAAAGAATCCAAAGAGGACTAAGGATGACAAGGGAACCAAACATGTTTCTAGATGACAAACCCTTTATGGATAGATGGTGCACCATCCTAAAAAATTTGTTCTCTTGACCTTATGGTCCTACTGGTCCTACAGGCTGAAACTGCTAAGAAGAAGACTGAGAAGATTAGAATAGAAGCTGAGAGGAAAATGGATTCCCTTAAGTCTGAGGATAGACACTTTGATAGACTTATCGGTGATTACAATAAGAAATTAGATGAGTATCGCAGAGACATTAAAAAAGGAAAACTTGATAAACATAAACGTGATGAATTGGATTATAAAAATGATAATGTGTATTTGTGGTTAAAACCTTGTGCTCCTTATAATGGTCAACGTCAAGTAATTTTTAAGGAGGATAATTATAATAACTGTAATAATGACTATTCAAGGAAATATGATAATAATCATAACAATGATTATTCCAGAAAATATGACAATCACAATAATTACAACAATGATCATTCAAAGAAATATGAATATTCTACACGTAGATATGATGATCTCTCTACATCTAAAAAGAAAGATTCCCACGCATGTAGATATGATGACACACAGGAAAGGAGCAAGAAGCGTATAAGGAGTGAGTCAGAAGAACTTTTTGCCTCTCCTGTCTCTACTCCTCTCCCTACATCCCCTGGCACCTCCAGGGATTTTTTGTTCGAAGATCTTTGGGAAAAAGAATCTGCACAGTGCAAGTCCAACAAAAAACACTTTCCTATTGATTATAGTTCAGAGGGAGAGGAAGAGGCAGAGGCAATACCTACCGGTCCTTCCAGAATCACCCTTACGACCCCTATTAACCTATGATAATAAACTTGGACATACACACAGTTACTCACAATTTGATCTTCCTGTTTTGAATTTTTCTTCAGCCACCCTTACCAAATCAGAAATTGATATTTTGCAGAATGGTCTTTCTTTTGTCCCCACAGCCCCATACGATGCCTTTCAGACTCATATCGATCTCCATAAAATGTTTCGTAAGCTCCAGATTAAAAGGTTCTTTTCAGATAAACCTAGGGGTATGTTTACTAAACTGTCTTAACTTCACAGCGGTGGTATTATCATGTGATAACGCAGCGGCAGCGTTAAGGCACACTAACGCTGTGAAATCCGGGTCTGAAGGGTGGAGTAAGGCTTTCCAGAGGGCGGAGAGAAGGTGTCAATGGGTGGAGAGTGGGAGGGGAGAGGCTCAAGGCACACTAATGCTGTGAAATCTGGGTCTGAACACTAACGTGAGTGAAACCCTCGCGTTAAGACACATTTGCAGGAAAGAGAAACCATTTCAGTCAGCAATGTGCAGCAAAGGCAGGGAAACTTAGAAAGTGATAGTTGTGATACATGTGCAGGGACCAAAAAGGCAAATAAACATATAAAAGGACCAGAACCACATCGGAAATCCCAATAACCAAGCTGGCCAATAGCGATCTTAATGATAAACATAAAGCAATACTACTGACAAAGCGTAAAAATTAAGATATCATGTTTGGAAGGGTCTATGCTCTGTCCCCTTATAAAATGAATGATCCCACACTGAAATAGTGCTGATCAGGGTTTCTGACGTTTAGATTGGGCAGGTTTGTTATGGCGTGCACATGTGTAGGAACAGCAGAGTGGGCACGTAGGAAACAGCAACTGTACTGATGCTGTAAATGGGATACAGGGGGCTGCAGGTGGCACATGCTGTACAAGCTGGGGCACAGTGCGGGCTAGGCAGATGCCTAGGTGGCACATAGGAATGCCAAAACTGTAAAGCAGCAAGACAGCAACTTATGAGGGTCCAACATGAGCACAAGTGTGTGTCCCACAGTGTCACAGGGGAGATTACCCAGCAGGTACCCCCAAGGACACATAACATTGGCAGGCGGTGCGGCGGGGGGGGGGGGAAGCGCGCATGTCCATGTAGGCACCTCTACCCGAGAACCCACACCATAGGCAGCTGCCTACCGGCATACTGAATGGCCTGGGACTGCACACCACCAATACCACCGGCATAATGGCATGGCAGCATGGTGACGGAGGGGTGCTGGTGGCGGAGGGGGCAGTGGCATCTGCCTACAGCAGACCATGGCCTAGCCCCGTTTAGGTGGGGTCTGTCTGACGAACAGTCATGGTATCACCAGGGAATGAACTGTCAGTGTGGTGCAGTACACACAGTCAGTGTGTTCAGGAGCAGAAGGTCACAAGTTCAAGTCCCAGCTGTGGCTTCTGCCAACCCTTTCCCCATATTTTACCCAGTACTAAACCATGGTAATAAAGAAGGAACCTTTATTGCAGATAAAATAAACATGCCTGAAACACCTATATTTTACCTTACAGAGCACAGACACCATAAACATGTGCAATCCCTAGAGCAGAGTTTCCCAACTGCAGTCCTGGAGGGCCAAACACCATTTAGGTTTCATGCTGTCCCTAATAAATATGCCTGTGCTGCATTTATATGCGCCGCCCCATTGTATGCAAATGTATCTCATGCATATTCATTAGGGACAGCATGAAAACCTGAACAGTGTTTGGCCCACCAGGACCGGAGTTGGGAACCGCTGCCCTAGAGCTGTGGCCAACAGGGGCATAAACTCTCACACCAACAGGCTCCACTATCCAAAGCCTCATGGAGAGTCAGGCTGTTGGGCCCTGCACGCAGCAGCATCTTCCAATACTAGCACTTGCATACCTTAGCAATGCTGCCCTAAACTTGGGAATACGTTACACATATATCAAAAGGTTGCTATGATTAATAGCAGATAACAATTCCTAAGTTAAGCACAATTTGCTGATAGAGCTGCATCATAGCAACCTTTCTGATATCTGTGGAGTGTGTTTCAGTTTTGGTTTCTGACAGTATTTACCACCCCGGGGAGTGACCCCAACAGTATTGCGTACCATAGCCATGCCTGCACTGTGCCCAGGACTGGTGCGGTGGCCAGGGCTGCCAAAAGCCTCTATATTTGCACAATGCTGGCATAGGTGTGGGAGTGTGTGTCTGTCTATCCAGTGTGTTGTGGCTGCCTACACCTTACACTGCTTGCACTGTTTCCAGTGTTAGCCTGCCAATGTGCATAATGAGGAGCAAGGTACTGTGGGTATGGCCCAGACAGGGTGGCCTGGGCAGGATGCATCTGCACAGGGCATAGGACAATGGCTGGGACATTGTAGTGCCCGGCCACACATGCACGGACAGAGTGGCCACAGCATGTCCTGCTGGGAGGTCACTCTCACCCTGACTGAGCAGTGACCACGGCATGGCTAGGTTCCCCCATAGTACTATATAGCATTTCTCTCAAGTGATATTTATGTGTTCTCTTTTCTGGGGCCGAATCACTGACTTATATGCTTGGTGTGTGTGCTCACATCCCAGTTTTGGGTGCATGCATCTCCTCCAGGAACATGCACTATGGACTAGCTAGCAGACTGTCTGCAGTTAGTATGTGTATGACTGGAACACCGTGCAGGGGCTGGAGAATGTCACATAGTGGTGGGGGGCAGCTGAGCATTTCCAGGCCTACTGTCTGTCTGCCATTGCCTTATGGATGCGTATAGATCTGCATTGACTGCCCTGTAGGGTGCCCGTTCCTCAGCAGGACTGGGGTTGATGGTCCCCTCTACTGCCACCATTGCAGGGATGTAGAATGTGGATCTGTTGGTGGGAGATCCTGTCCCCACCCTGAGCCCCAGAGGGCAGGTTGGGTGGTGCTACATAATCCGCTTTTGGGTCCAAACACCCCCCCTTCACTTAAATCATGCAACCATGGCACCCACACAGGACATACACTATTTTGGGTGCATCATAGTCCACAAGGGCTAGACTTGACGGAGAAATACAGATGGACACATGTGTATCCTAGGTGTGTCTGCAAGGACGATCTATCACACACTGGCACTGATGGCAATCTGCAGCATAGCCTATCTCAGCTAAGCCAGGTGCTGCGGACCTGGTGCTGGGTGCCCCACCTCGCCCTCAGGGTGAGCACAGTACCCGCACAATGTGACGGCCTATAGCTACTCTCTGCCAGTAACACACACGGTCAGTTCCCTCTACCAGGCCGAGGTGCGGTGGGAGTGCATACCCTATCTTGTGATCATCTGTAGACTGCTGATCTGCATGTGCAGTGCATCATGGGTACAGGTGGGTTAACCCTATCCTGGTAACCACAGCAGACAGTTTGTGTGGTGACCTGCAGTCCTGTAGCCAGCCAGGGGTTTGTTAGTAGCTATAGAGATGTAACCCACTGGTTACTTCACTGACTGTGAAGACAGAAATCATGGGTTTGATCCCACAGTGGTGTTATTTGATAGGGCTGTCTGAGGCATTTCCTTTTTTAATTTAAATTAGTGCTGACAGTAAAAACACCCTCACAGTGCTGTAACCTTAAGGTGCCTCATAAGGCGCCCTATAAAGTGCCTTATAAGATGCCCTATAGGGAACATTATAAGGTGCCTTGGCTGACAGTGCACTTTATAATGTGCCCTCTGGAGTGCCTTATAGGGCGCCTTATGAGGCACCTTAGGTAATGGCACTGTGAGGGTGTGTTTGCTGGCAGCACTAATTTAAATTAAAAAAGAAAATGCCTCAGACAGCACTGATTTAAAGTAAAGGGCAATGCCTCAGACAGCCTTACTCCTTAAGTCCACTGGGGGATCAAACTCATAACCCCTGTTTCATCAGTCAATATATTAACCATTGTGCTACACCTCTGCTGCTGTGCTTACAGGTCAGCCTAATTAAGGCTAATGCACGTTAACGTGCCATGGCTCCCTCTATCGCTCGATAACTGACTGTATCGCGCGATAACTCAAAATGCTACCTTAAGACCGGAACGCCCACTACCTTATATGGCATTCATCACAGTAAGACTGCAACTAACGCCGGTAACATTAAGACGGTTTAGTAAACATACCCCCTAGTGTTTCCAACGATCCCTCGGTATTACGTAATAAATCTCGTTCATATCTACCTGGCCCCACTGATTCTGCTATATAATCTTTTATGGACTGTGTCTTACGAGATGTACATCTAATAGAAAAGAAACCTAGATGCAGATTCTTCAATCTCTCACAGGATGAAAGATCTGCATTACGTAATCTTAAGCAGCAGTCTGATATCATCATTAAACCTGCAGATAAAGGTGGTGGCATTGATATTCTGGATCGTTCATACTATATACATGAACTTTCTAGCCGGCTCAATGATAAAAACTTTTATCAGGTCCTATCCTGTGATCCTACATCTGCCATAAAACAAGAGATTGATTCTCTTTTGTTTTATGGCTTTCTTACACAGCATGAATATTCATTTTTACTAGTCACACACCCCGTTATCCCCACCATATACACTATCTGAAAGATTCACAAGTTACTCACCTCCCCTCCTAGTAGACATATTGTATCTGGCATAGGGTCTGTTCTTGAACCACTTTCTAAATGTATTGATATTTTTCTATGGCCTTTTGTTCCTAACATTACATCATATATTAGGGATTCAGCAGATGTTATCTCCTTTTTAGATGGATTTCATGGAGATCTCTCTGAAATTACTTTAGTGTCATTAGACATTGAATCCGTTTACACGAATATCCCTCAGGAAGGTTAGTTATCACCAAATATTTGAATTTACGCCCTACATCAGTACGCATACCTACTCATTTTTTGATAGATTTGGCACAAGTTGCTTTGACTCGCAACTATTTTATTTTTAATAATAAAATTTTTCAACAAATTAAGGGTACAGCCATGGGTGCTGCTATGGCACCAGATATAACCAATTTGTATGAGGCAGAATTTGAAGAAAATCATTTGAAAGGCTCCCCTTTTTCATCTTCTGTTATATCTTGTAAGAGGTATATTGACGACATTCTTATCCTATGAAAGGGCACTGATAGTGAGTTACATGATTTTTAGAGTCTACAATAAAGCTTTATGGATTTCTCCTTGTGTTTGACCGTGGTCTTTGTCCTCCGCTACCCCCTACTGAACTTTTTTGCGGAAGACCTCCTTCTCCTGTCTCTTGGTCCCTTATCAGTGACAGGGATATGTTCTGACATTTCACTTTAGAGACCCTCTTCTCATTTCTACTGGGCCATATTGAGTATTGTACAGATAGTTTTCTAAGATGACTAATGCAAGTATAACTAAGGATGTTCACCAGCTCCAGCCCACCTCTGGAGCCCCGATCTGCGCCCGGACAGGGAGCAGGAGGCAGGAAACCCCTTCTGTTCCCCATCGCAAGGCCCAATCAGGGCCCGACGAGGGAGTCTTTAAATCCACATGCCTCCCGGCACGCTGCCTCTGTCCGCCGGCTCCAGCCCACCTCCGGATCCCCGATCTGTGCCCGGACAGGGAGAAGGAGGCAGGAAACCCCTCCTGTTCCCCATCGCAAGGCCCAATCAGGGTCCGATGAGGGAGTTTTTAAATCCACGCGCCTCCCGGCAGCCCCGCGCCTGGTGAGCCCATACCTAAGGGCCAGCCCAAGGGCCCTTGGGTACGGCCCTTAGGCAAGGACCACAGGCACCCTTGGCTCCGACTGATGCAACACCAGCAGATCACCCAGAAGCTGCTCCAGTGTCGAGGAGCCGAGAGGGAAGCGACGCTCCTCCCGATCGCTCCCGAGGCCCTACCATCACCCACACAAAGTAGGCACTCACCAACCCGCTCCACTGCCACACCATTGCTACTCACAACCTAGTGTTTCCATTGTTACCCTCATTACTGCTACCGCATTGCCCGCAACTATCTTCGCTGCACAGCCTTGACTCCACTCCTACCTCATTGCCTATGACGTTGCTACCCAACTGCTCCTCACAGCCTTTAGACTCCATTGGTACCCCATTACCTCATTATGGCTACCTCTCTGCCTGCAACTAACTTTGCTGCACAGCCTTTAGACTCCTCTGCTACTTCATTGCTTGTAATCTGCTGCATAGTCCATTACTGCCTCATTGCTTGAAGGTTACCATTTGCTTCTTGCCTGGACATTGCTTACATTGTACTTGCTTCCCATTGCTTGCATTGAACTTGCTTCCCATTGCCTCCCATTGCTTATATAACATATACTACTGCTTAGTGTGTAGACCCCACTAACTCATTGCTTATACCTCATTACTTGCAATGTAACATATACCGCTGCATAATACATCACTGCCTCATTGCTTATAGGTTACTATTTGCTGCTTGCCTGGACATTCCTTGCATTGAACTTGCCTCCCATTGCTTACATTGAACTTGCTTCCCATTGCTTGTATTGAACTTGCTTCCAATTGCTTGTTTTGACCTTCCTTCCCTTGCTTGCATTGAACTTGCTTCCCATTGCTTGTATTGACCTTGCTACCATTGCTTACATTGAATTTACTTCCCATTGCTTACATTGATATTTGCTGCACAGACTATAGTCTCCTCACTATCCATCGCATGTATCTTAACCTATACCCCATAGCATATCGTCCCCACTTGTAACTCAACATGTACTGCATAGTGCCACCTCATTGCTTTTTTGCTTGTAAGATAACATACGCTGCATAGCCCCCACTACTCCTCTTCTACGGCCCCACATCACATTGTTCTTCTCTTCCTCATACTCCCCAACTTCCTTCCCTCCTACCAGCACCCTCACTCCTCTTCCCCTTGCTCTCCCTCTACCTTCCTCACTTCTCCCTCCATTCTGTCTTCTAACCTAGCATCCTCTCTTGAGCTTCATCACACCCTCCCCTTCATTCAACCAGCCCCTCTCTCTTTAAGGCAACCCTACCCTCGCTTCCGCCATACTGCCTCCGCTTTACCCCGCTCTCTATTACTCCTTCTCCTTCTCTCATCAGGTAATATCAACCCCAACACTGGCCCCTCTCGATTTCTTTCTCACTCTAAGAAGAGTTCCTCACGTACCTTATTTAATCTCATCCATATCCCTCTCCTTTCCCCTTCTGCCCTCCTTCACTCATGCCCCAATCACTCATCCAGAAATATCAACCCCGACCCTATCCCCCTTAGAATTATGTCTCATTCTAAAAAGAGATCCTCACATAACCTATCTAGCATCATCAATATCCCCCTCCTCTCCCTCATGTCCCTCATGGAGGGCACATTCATGCAGAGACCCCACCCGGTACCCTGGCCCATCTAGATCTCTGTACTACTCTGGAAATAGATACTCTGAAAATAGATCCTCATGTAATGGCACCCCTAGACCGCTGTCTTATTCTGGTAAGAAATCCTCACGTAACCTTATCCACGTCCCTCTCCTTTCTCCCTCCACTCTCCCGTTCTCATGTGCCCTATGGAACGCATGCTCAGTCTCTAACAAGCTTCCTTTTATTCACAATCTCTTTCTCTCTAATGCCCTACACCTTCTCGCCCTAACTGAGACCTGGCTCCTCCCAGACAATACTACATCCGCTGCTGCTCTCTGCCATGGGGGCTACCAGTTCACCCATACACCTCGATCCACTGGCCGCGGTGGTGGTGTTGGGCTTCTACTCTCTCCCTCCTGCCAATTCCAACCTCTCCTGCTGCCTCAGTCTCACTCCTCCCTCTCTTTTGAAGTACACTCCATTTGCCTCTTCACACCACTTCCCCTCCGAGTAGCTGTTATCTATCGCCCACCCGACAAATCCAAATCAACCTTCCTTACCGACTTCGACTCCTGGTTTTCCATCTTTCTGGATCCCTCTTCCCCCACTCTTATTCTTGGCGACTTTAACATTCACGTCAATAATCCCTCCAATCCCCATGCATTAAAGTTCCTCGCACTCACCTCCTCGTTTGACCTCCAACTTTGCTCCACTGCCCCCACCCACCTACACGGCCACTGCCTTGACCTGATACTCTTCTCTAATTCCTCTCCCTCAAACCTCCGCAAGTCAATCCTTCCCTCATCAGACCATCACCTTTTAACTTTTAATCTTCAGCTTCCGCTGTCTCAACCTCGTCCTGTCCCCTCCGACCTATTTAGAAACCTTCATAATATTGATCCCTTGACTCTCTCCTCCACAATTTCTCCATCTCTTTCCTCCATTATGTTCTCCAAGTCCATCGACGAAGCAGTATCCTCTTATAATGCTGCACTATCCTTGGCCCTCGACACCATTATCTCTTGGACCAGATCCTGTGTTCCACTAAGGACTAGGTCCAAAATAGCTTCCTCTCTTGTCAGTTTATGAACCAGCTGCTCAATGAAGCAGTCATTTATTTCATCTACAAACGTTATGTAAACGAAGGGTTCCACAGGGATTTTACCTTACCTTACCTTGATGTTATGAGTGTCACAATAGGCCGAGTTATCTCAGGTAAGCCACCAATGGAAACTCCCAGCTTACAGAGAAAATATTTTTTATTTTTTCTACAACACACACTTTAGTGTTTCAGGAACCTCAAATTTCAAATCAGGACTTCCAAAGGGATGAGAACCAAAGGATGAGAACTCTCTCACAAGGAACCACTTTAACAAATTTAACTTTTGAAAGTTTTCTACTTTAATTTGAAAAGATAGCGTAAACAATAACAATCTTTATAAATGTAGTCAAGTACTTTATTTATTTATTTAGCTGTGTTTTTATACTGCTTTTTGCCAGGTCAAAGCGGTTTACAAACAACCCATTTACAATGAACAATGAAACAAAGTTTCAATAAACATGGAGTGTAAATATTAAGGGCCAAATTCCGACATGGACGTGTCAGCCCTCTGTGCACCCGGTCGGAACCGGATGCAGAGAGAGAGCCGTGATTCTGATCCTGCAGGGCACATCTAGCCCTGCACGATCAGAATTGTGACCATGCCTGGGGGGCGGAGCCTGATGTCCAGCGGGTAGGACGCTTTGCGTTGAAGCTCCCGAGAGGCCTACTTAGAATCCTGACTTAATACCTATATAAATTTACTATTTCGCTCCGAGCTGACCGGGGCACCTCGGGGGGGATGGCGGCCCATAAACCAGTGCGCTTGGACTTCGGGTCTCCTTCTTCTTCTCACGGAAAACGCTCCAAAACAGAGGTGTCCTCCCCACAGAAGATGGTTCCATTTCGTGAAAACCCTGCAATGCACCTGGAGATTTTGGAGGAAATACGCGGCGTGAAGGAATTGGTGCAGTCCAATGGAGAAGCGCTTCGAGCCATGCGAGAAGACTTTGGAGTGCTCCAGGACCGACTTGAAGGTCTTTCATTACGGCAGGACAATATGGCGGGGGTCCTCGACTCGCACGAGGTGCGCTTGGGCAAACTGGACAAGGCTGAGCGCCAGATACAGAATCTTCAAAAGGAGTTGGAGGATAGCAATAATCGAGCCCGTCGCAACAATGTGAGGCTCCTCGGAATGCCGGAGGGGGTGGAAGCAGGAGATCTAAGAGAATTCTTACTCAAAACTCTTCCCTCCTTGCTGAAGATCACTTTTCACAGAGAACTGGAAATCGATCGAGCACACCGTGTTCCTGCCCACATGGCGCTCAACCGCACGACCCCCCGGCCTATTATCTTTAGCTTGCTACGATATCAACAAGTGGAACAAATTTTACATGCTGCCCGAGCGAATCATCATTTGGAATTTGAAGGTCGTAAGGTCTCCTTCTTTCCTGATTTGGCAAAGCCTACCGTTGACCGTCGGAAGAAACTCCTTGCTTTTCGCCCTCGACTTCAACAGCTACAGGCTCGCTTTGGCCTGTTGTATCCAGCGAAGCTCCGAGTGACTCTCCACAACCAGACCAGGACGTTCGAGGATCCTGATCTACTATCAACATTTTTGGACTCCAAAGAAGCAGAGCAGATGCGCTAATCCCAACTCTTGGACTCTTATCTGCCGGCTCTATCCGCCATTTTGAAGGGCCCGATGCGGCGGTCATAGCCAAGCACAGAAATAGCCTGGACTTTCTTTCTTTCTCTGTATGACTTTTGTTTTTGGTCTCCTATCCCTTCATGATGTGTGCCTCGGTCGGATTCGGAGCACGCACAGTCCTACAGGTTATGTGTTTTTTTCAATTTCGGCCTTCTCTGGGGTTTCTCCCCGCAGACACATGGTCGCCAGTAATTTTGGGGTTTTGCTTCTCCTCTACCGTACTGCGGTTTTCTTTGTTAATGTGGGGCGCTTCATTGTATTATATTAGTTTATTTTTCCTATGTCATGTGTACAGCCAGATACAGTCAGTTTGAGGGACATAGTGAAATTATGTGTGCTATCATGCTCAGAATTTTTAACTTTTCTGAATGGCCTTATGTAAAATCTTATTATTCATCGTCAAAGGCATTACTGGTCCACTCAAAGGAAAGAAAATCCTTAGCTATCTTAGCCACGAGCATGTTGATTTGGTGTTTCTTCAGGAAACGCATTTCACTCTGCTGAAACACTGGAACTCAATGCTAGGCCTCACATGGTAGCTGCCTATTCTCCCACCGTTTCCAAATGGTACGGGATAGCCATTCTGGTTAAGAAGTCTTTGCACGCTACTGTACCTGATATTAGCGCTGACATGGAGGGTAGATGGGCCCGTGTACACCTTGAGGTTGGAGATAGTGAATTCACGTGTATTTGCACTATGCCCCGAATGTGGACAACCCTGCTTACTATGCAAGTTTTGCGCAGTTGGCCTCGGCCTCCGCCAATGCTCCATTAATACTTGGTGGCGATTTTACTCATGTGTTCCCTCAATCTTTTCTTCTCAAACAAGGTGCTCGTTGGTTGGAAGATCTAGTACCGAGCAGACCTGTGTGGCTAGATATAGAAGCGGGCCTTTGCTAACCGATTCCTCTTACCTTTCTCCCTGGTATGACTCTCCCATCAGACTCCCACTATCCACCAATGCTTTTAGACACTTTAGGTGCCTTTAATACTCTTATGCAATCTTTAGACTCCCGACTCTGGTCAGTGCAACTTCAGCATTGCATTCGGAGCACTAGAGTACTCCCGCCATCGGCATTCTCTACATAAGGTTGATTGGAGACTTTCCGATCTCTCGGTAGTTCACCGGGTGTAGCATCCAATTTTACTAAACCTTATGTAATGCTATCACTAGAGATACCTCTATAGCGCAGAAAGTATGGGAGAGAGAATTGCATGTGACTTTGACCTCGGAGCAATGGAGCCTTATCTGGAGTAGAGGGACACGGGTTCCCGACCCGCCTCACTCACTCAGACCCTCTTCTTTCTAGCCCACCGGTGTTTTTACACTCCTCACAGATTAGACAAATGGAACACTACTCAGGGCAATGGTTGCTGGACACGTCCTGCGGCCATTGGTTTATTGCCTCATGTTATGCATGAATATCCCGCACTACAGTATTACTGGCGTCGGGTCTGGGGTCGTATTTAGTCTATCTCGCACTCTCAGGAGTCCCTTTCTTGGAGGATAGTGGGACTTCGCCCAGTTGCGGGGATCCCCTCTCTCCCAAAAATGGCTTATCTCCTTTCGAACTTTATGCTTGGCATTGCTATTTCCCTAATTAAGTAATACTGGAAAATTAGTTCCCATCTGAGCCCCAATGAATGGTGGAATCATGCCTGTCTCTACAGTAAATATGAACAAATACCCCGTCTGTTCGCTTCCTCCGTTCAGACTCCTTCTCATTGGTCTCAATGGAAGATGCTCAATGAATATGTACATTTTGCTAAATGCTCTCATCTGACTGTCTAACTTTGTATATATCTCTGTCCCATGATCATGCTGTATTGTAGATACTTTTTTGATCGTTTGATGTATAATCACTGTTAATTGGAAGCGCTCACATGCTGATATAAACGGGTAGAGAAGAAGCATCGGGGTGGGGGGTAATGGGTTTACTTTTCCTTATTGTATACTTGTTTTGTCTATTTTGGTGTGTTGTTTCTTTTGTTTGTTGCAAAATGAAAATAAACGTTTAAAAAAAAAAAGAATTGTGACCATGCCTGTATGTGCAGGCCAGGACCCCGATTCAGTCCGGCCTGCACATACAAGCCTTGCCTGGATAGCTCAGTCAGGGCTTTTCAATGGAGCCATGGCACCATGGTGTCCGGTTGCCATGGCACCTCGGCTCCATTGAAAAGCTGCGATCCCCTGCCACCGGCTGCAAAGGTGCTTTCCCCGCAGCTCAACCCCCAATCTGTCCTCGGCCCCTCCTGCCCTTTCCGCACCCCGGGCCCACCATCCTCCACCGACTAGGGGAGCCATTCCACCTCCAAGGTAGAATAAGTTCCCCGTTCAAGCTGCCAGCCCCAGATGTACAGGGCCAACATTGGACTTGGCCCTGTACATCCAGGGCCATCGACCACCCACTGCCCACCCTAATGCCACCCCCAATTCGCCCCTTTCCCGCCCCTGTCTACCTTTCCCGTACAATGCACGGGGAAGGTAGATATGATCAAGAAAGGGCCAAAATAGCAGGGATGGATGTCTTAATGGGACTTCCATCTCCACTATTCATGCCTCGGAATGACCCCCTAACTATATATAGAATGACTTAATTATTTACAATGATTTTCAATTGAAGGTAAGTATGGGTGAGTGAGGTTAAGTTACGGGACCATAGTATTCAGTGGGTCTTCAGCTGCTTCCTGAATGAGGAAGAATCTTTGATACGCCTGATGGTGACGGGGAGGGAGTTCCATAGGGTTGGTGCGTACTTTCTGTGAACAAATCTTAAATGCTTCTATCTAACAGTGATACAACATTGTTTCTTTCAAAAACAGATAAGTATTAGTTAACCAATTTAAAGCTTGAGATTTCTTCTCCTTAGTAGAAGAAAACTTCAGTTCTAACACTGTCTTTTATCTGTAATTTTGCTGGTGAATGAGTTATCATTCAGGCAAAAATACCTTTGTTTCAAGACAATTATACTAGTGCACTAGTGTTTTGCAAAAGAATAGTCACTTATCTCAAATCTTTTTTCCAGGTCTTTCTGTTTTCTTGATGATGGGTGCCTTAGAATCATCTCTGCTCCAGTGAAGTCCAGCTATAGTAAGGATATCTACTACCTATCTTTAAAAATCAATAAAAGAGGCTATCTTCATAACTATGTGCACAGTAACTACAGAGTGTGCCTATCCTTTTATTTGTTTTTCTATTTCTGTTACTTATGAGGCTTTCTGTTTCCCAAAATAGTAAAAGATAATTAAATTCCCTAGCTTTTCCTCCCACAGAACTCTGTGCAAAAATCAGTTTTTTCTTTAGGTATGTGCCACAGTCAATCCTTTACAATTGCCAATCAGTTCATGAAAAACTATACCAATTGCCAATAAATTAAATTCTTTAAATAAGGCAAGGGTTTTCTTTCTTCCACATATTCAGCCCTTCACTCTTTCAAACATACATTTACTTTCTCACTGAAACAGTTCAATATGTTTTAAAATTAATAAAGCCTATAAGTAGTACAATAGCTTAAAACAGCTCATTTTCAGGATTTCTCTCACTGGGAGTTTTATACCTTCAGTGTTACTTATCCTTCACTGCTTGAAGACTTCAATGCTATAGAAAGCAAGGCACACACTGTTGAACTTTTAATCAAACAATGCTCAAAATTAAACTCACTCTTCAATAAATCACTTCAAATCCTCATTCAGCTTGGATTTAAAATTGCTTGAATGAGTTACAAACCTTCTTCAGTCTTATTCCTCTCACCAAGGTAAACGTTTTCACATTTAACTTTAAATGTTCTTTCCAGCTTTCATACAAGCTTCTTACACACTCCTCCTGTAAATAATTCTCAATCACTTACAGTTTTGATATCAATTAAATCCTTTTCAAGCTGTTCCACGCAGATACATTCTCTTTGGCATGTCTTACTCCCTCAGAAATCTTCTTCCCAATCAGTAACTGAAGTTCCTGCATGAGTATTCTATCCTCACTATAAAGGTGTTCTTACAACCCAGCTCCATCTGGAAATAGTTCCTTGCTACTTTTATTGCAACACACATAGCACACTTTCAATATCTAAAGGCCCTAGCAGACCTTTGCAAACATAAAAGTAATTTTACAAGCTATTTTATTTAACCTTTGCTTAGTATCTGTGTCATGCTTTTTATCTCCTTATCTCTTGTGAACTCTCCCTGTGCTTGACCCAGGCTCAGCAACTTCCTGTATTTAACTCAGCTGTGTTCATTAACACCTTCAGCACTGTATTGAAACTGCAGCCTGATTCCCCATACATTCATATGCACACATGTCCATACACATTCCTTCAGAACCAGTAAATATTTATTTATTTGGCATGTTTCCTTATTTCACACTTCATTTGAACTAGCCAGTCTTTCATTTTAAATATTTATTTCCTGATTTGAGACTTTACTGATCCCTTTCATTTATTTTTAATGTGGCTGTCAGTCAGATTTTTTATTTTCATTTTCAACCTCTTTTTCCTTTTATTTGGCTCCCCAACACCACCTTGATGCTGTGGCAGACCAAGGCAGCACAAATGAGGGACCTGTCCTGCTTTTAAAAACATGATCAGGAATTTTTAAACTTCTTTTTCTCTGAATATGGAAATCCAAGATGGCTGCCGCCTGTTAGCCTGCTCCAACTGTCTGCTCATGTTGGGTTTTTGTTTCTCTTTATTGATTTTTCTTTTGTGCAGTTCTGCTTGGGTTATATGGGGAAGAGAAGGGGGAAGGTTTGGACTTACCCCGAAGTCACCCCTTCACCTGTGCAAATGCCCATAACGAAGTTTGTTACAATCGGAGCCTCTACAGATTCTGCTGGAGTATGTGCTGGAGCTGATGGGAGGGTGGACTTTTCAGCCTCAGATGTCAGTCTGAGCCCAGAACAGCACATTCCACCGATGCAGCCTACTTCGCTAGCTGATGTTGAGTCGCTCCGGCACTCTCTTCCTCCGTTTGGAGTAGTGGAAGCAGGGCTGTTGTTGTGGGAGCAGACAAGCCCAGGAGTGCAGGTAACATTTTCCAGAGGTGCTGGAGAGTCTTCTGCTGCCGTAACCAGTGCAAGTTCAGGTGTCATGGTGTCGGGAGTAGCATCAGGGTCTGATGGGTTCACTGTGTCATGGTTGGAGGGGAGCTCCCATCCACCGGTGAAGTGCCTGCACCCTGGTGAAGCCACCAGTGGTGACTTTGGATGTGATATGCGCAGTAATTGTTTTACTGGAGAAATCAGTACCTAACCATTTGACTGGTGTAGAAGGAGCAACCCAGGAATTACAGTCTAAACTTTTGTTATATGAACAAGCATGTGTGAACACAAGCACTATGACTGAATCTTTGACTATGCAGAGTTTGTCTTCTGTTCGAGACAGCTCTGCTTTACATGCTAAAGATGAGAAGTTGGAAAATTTCTCTAAGAGATTTAATTTATGTTTTGTGAATTTTCCTAAATCGGCTACTATCTCTCCAGTTGACTTTTTTTTCCATTTTATTTTTATTAATAATTTCAAAAACATATCAACTAATAATCCGCAGAAAAATAAGAAACATATACAGTCCACATCATGGGGAGTACATTAGGAATTACCGCACACAAGCAGTAAACTAAATAAGAAAATACAAATAGTATTCAGAGAGAGGTACCAATAACCATACTTAAACAAACTCATATTATTTCTCGCATGCTAGCAAAACAGATGTCAAGGAAGACAGCCTTATCCCTGAGAACAATAATTATTAAGAAAAGTTTCCAAAGAGGATATCTCTGAAAAAGCATATTTAGTTCCCCCCAATGTGACTAGGCATTTACAATGAAACTTTAAGAAAAATGTAGCTCCTATCGCCAGGATGCAAGGCTTTAAAGAAATAAAAGCCTTGCGTCGAAGCTGCGTTTGCCTAGAAACATCGGGAAACAAATTTATTGTCCCCCCACAGAAATTAGCATTCTTATTCTGGAAATACAAATGCATAACTGTGTTCTTATCCATCTCGGAATTATAGGAAACAAGAAGGGTTGACCTAGTAGAAATCACATCCTGCGAAGACTCAATAAAGTCAGATACATCCACAGAATCAAATAAAGGCAAGGCATTAGCACCCTGTAGAACTCCACTGGGAGCTGCTGCCAACTGAGGTAAATAATACAGCTTATTAATTACAGGTTTAGTATTCTCTTGATACCCCAAAAGTTCTGTCAGATACTTATCAAATAGAATCTGAGGTGACAACAAACGCGGATAGGGAAAATGTAAGTATCTAACATTTTTAGCCATGAAACTGTTCTCCAATACCTCCTGCTGGGCATGCAAGGTAACACTATCTTTAATAAAAGATACATTGACATTCTGCAAAGATAAAACTTGTGATTCTAATTTCTGACACTTAACATCTAATGCAGAGATCTGAAGCTCATGTTGAGACAATTTTGCAACAGATTCTTTAGAAAACTCTGAGAATTGAGAAACAACTGATAATAATCAAGCTTCAATCCACGAGAGGACCTGCCAAACATCAATTAAAGATATATATTGTTTGTCCACGGGTAAAGCAGTCACAGAAACCTGTTGGGCCTCAATAGGATCCCCAGAGGCGTGAAAGATACATGGCATAGGAACCGCCACTATAGCTGACATTTCTAATGGGGAAGCCGAAGCAGATGACAAGTCCGGCAAAAAAGACTGGTCCTCCGAAGTAGGAGAAGAAGTCACTGGGCCCAAATTGTCCATACCAGCAGGCTGGACTGAGTTAATAACCCCCGAAAGAGAAGAGGAGACATCAACAGGGGGGCGGGGATCTGGCGGCAGAATGGAACAACGCTTCAGGCCCTTGCAATGGAACAAAATGCTTATCCATTGGACCAACCACTTTAACAGATTTAGAGGGATTAACAATACTCACATTCAAGAGCCTCTTTTTTCGCTTGCCCATTCCAGAATCCTCGTTCCAAAGCTCCTCGTGTGCCGAAGGGGTGCTAAAGGGGCAGACAAGCCCCTTTAAACACGCCCCTTCAAAGCACAACCGCGACCGCGAGACCACGGTAAAAGCCGCACTTTTAAAGGCCCCCAGATGATGTCGGGGCCTGACACCGCTCAGCTGGTCCGGCGGGATCCACCTGCTGCCTGTTAAGACAGCGATCGCGGGTATGCGACAAGGTAAGGCTCCGACTCTCCAGGACACACTGCTCCCAGGAACCGCTGCTCTCCTCCACACTTTTAAAGGCCCCCAGATGATGTCGGGGCCTGACGCCGCTCAGCTGGTCCAGCAGGATCCACCTGCTGCCTGTTAAGACAGCGATCGTGAGTATGCGGCAAGGTAAGGCTCCGACTCTCCAGGACACACTGCTCCGCCGGTTGACCTTTTTAAAAAGTATATGTTGGAGGTATTTGGGATGCCTGGGAATGCCTGGGAATGCTTTGTCCCCTACTTCTAAAATCTATTATCTTCCATCTAAGAAAAGATCTAGCAGTACTGTTACAGGAGAAGAGCTGGTGGCAGCTTCACTGGATACCCTGAACTTGACTCAGGTTCTGGAGGAATCATTAAGTGAGACAGTGCAGAGAGCTACTCTTTTGGTTACCTACGTGCTTGAGCCTGACCATGCTTGGACATTGCAGGTTTACCTTAGGAATGCTCAAAAACCTTTTCAGGGGTAAAAAGTTTGGATTTTTCCAGATATTTCCTATACAACACAATTAAAAAGGCATCCGTTTTTGGCCAAGGAGTATATTCCGTCCCCGCTATTTGTCCATCTTTCCTGTCCCTGACGAAGACTCCCTGTACAAACAAGGAGTTTGTATGGGGAGGTTTAGATGGGGGTGGGAAGGGGCGGTTTGGAGGCAGAGCTAGGGCGGACAGTGGGCAGTCTGCGGCCCTGGACATATAGTATCAATTCTGAAGTTGGCCCTGTACATCCAGGTCCGGCAGACTGGATGGGGGACTTATTCCATCTCGGAGGTGGAATAAGTTCCCCTAGACATCGGGGGATGGCAGGCCCGGGCTGTCCCAAAAAATTGAGGGGATGCAGGGTATTCCCTGCAATCTGACCCTGGTCATGGGAGGCCAGATCGGGGGTTGGGCTGCGGGGAAAATAAAAAGTAATCGGCAGCTGGGGATCACAGCTCCTGAATGGAGCCACAGTGCCATGGCAACCAGATGCCAAGGCACCATGGCTCCATTCAGGAACCTGACTGAGTTAGCCAGGCCTGTCTCAGTAGATGCAGGTCGATCGGAATAAGGACCGGCCTGCACATACTGACTCTAGCTGTGGGGGCTAGCCATGCCCTGCAGGATCAGAATCAGGTCTATCTCTGTGCGTCTGGTTCAGATCGGAAGCACAGAGGCCAGGACGCACGTATTAGAATGTGTCTGCATGCATTCTGAGGTTGTTTCATTAGGTTTTTATTTTTTACTTCATTTTCCTTGTAAATGTCAAATTAAATCCTCTTCTTTGAACTATGTTCTCCAGATTCAGTTGTAACAGTTGCGCTGTCTTAAGATCGACTCTATCTGGGATCTTTATTTATGTTAGGTGCCATGCGACATGCTTATGCCTTTTGTTTTTATTTTCTGGAGGAGTAGCCAAATGGTTCGAGCACTGGCTTGGGAATCAAGAGACCAGGGTTCAATTTCCACTAGCACTATTTGTGACCTGGGGCAAGTCACTTAACCCTCCATTGCCTAAGAAATGTATATTACCAAGTTTAAGTTTAATGTAAACTGTTTTGACTGAAATGATAAAGCGGTATAAAAATCCTGTTAAATAAATAACATTTAACAGGATATTCAATGGCACTAACATGGTCAGTGCCACTGAATATCCCCAACTAATGCAACTATACGCCCCGATGCTAACCGCTTAGCATCGGAGCGTGTCGGTGTTCCAGGGTGTGTCATGGGTAGCGACAATATTGCACCACTACCCAGTTAGTGACCTGTGGGTAAAACTAGGTGAAGCAAAAGCTGGCCTAGTTTTACCCACGGGAGCTAACCGGGTAGCGATGCAATATCACCACTGCCCGTTAGCTTCTGTGGCATCAGAGGCTGTGCGGTGACCCCAGATGTTCAATGCTGGAGCTGCATATGACCCCGGCATTGAATATCCAGGGTTAGAGGTCGATGGTGACGGCTATGCGCTGTAGCGGCATATAGCCATCCCAATTGAATATCGAGCCCATGGTTATCAGTTTACATGTGTAATTTGGAATCTTTCAGCTCTGTCTGCTCTGTACTTAAAGGCATCAAGGTTACTTTAATTTTAATTGGAACCTCTCTATTGGGATGCTCTAAATTTCCCCCTTTTGCTAGTATCCTTCAAGAATACATCCTTTCAAACCATGCACTCATGGGAAAATGTTAGCTTTCCCCCATTATCTAGTTTAAAAGCTGCTCTCAGGGCCGGCCCGTCCATTGGGCAAGAATGTTGTTTGCACAGGGCCCCATGTTTCAGGGGGCCCCGCGCCAACAACATCCTGTATTGAACACTGGCAGGCAGGGCAGCCTTAGAGGGAGCCAAAGAGGCCCCTGCTCACCTCTAACAGCTGCCGAAGTGATGCACGTCTTTTTCCTTCACTTCAGCAGCTGTACTGAAGTTTAGAACGCTGCCGTGCTGAGCGCCGGAAAACAGGAAGTCCCCTTTGACCTCAGCACAGCAGTGTTCTAAACTTCAGTGCAGCTGCCAAAGTGAAGGAAAAAGACGTGCTTCACTTCAGCAGCTGTTAGAGGTGAGTCAGGGCCTCTCCGGCTCCTTCTAAAGCATTTAAGATAGCTGTGGGGCTCTTCGGGAGGGGAGGGGGTGGGCTTGGACCGGAAATTGGCTGTGGGGGAGGAGCTAGGACCGGAAATGGGCTATGGAGGGGGTATTTGAACTGGAAATAGCTGATGGGGAGAGGGGCTTGGAATGGAAATGGGCTGTGGGGAAGGAGCTAGAACAGGAAATGGGCTGGGGAGGGGGGCTTGAACTGGAAATAACTGATGGGGAGGGGGGCTTGGACTGGAAATGGGCTGTGGGGGGAGCTAGGACTGGAAATGAGCTGTGGGGGACCTAGGACTGGAAATGGGCTGAGTGGAGGGGGTTTGAACTGGAAATGGGCTGAGTGGGGGGGCTTGGACTGGAAATTTGGGGGGGGATCTAGGACTGGAAATGGGCTGAGTGGAGGGGGGTTTGAACTGGAAATGGGCTGAGTCGGGGGGCGTGGACTCGAAAATGATGGGAGGGGGAGCTAGGACTGGAAATGTGCTGAGTGGGGGGAGCTTGGACTGGAAATGGACTGAGTGGGGGGAAGCTAGGACTGGAAATGGGTGGGTGGAGGGGGGCTTGAACTGGAAATGGGCTTAGTGGAGGGGGCTTTGAACTGGAAATGGGCTGAGTGGGGGGGCTTGGACTGGAAATTGCTGGGAGGGGGAGCTAGGACTGGAAATGGGCTGAGTGGGGGGGCTTGGACTGGAAATTGCTGGGAGGGGGAGCTAGGACTGGAAATGTGCTGAGTGGATGGGGGCTTGGACTGTAAATAGCTGATGGGGAGGGGGCTTTGGACTGGAAATGGGAAGAGTGGGGGGCTTGGACTAGAAATAGCTGATGGGGAAGGGGCTTGGACTGGAAATGGGCTGATGGAGTGGCTAGGATAGGACTAAAGGGGCTAGGATTGGAATTGGGCTATTGGGAGATTAGGATTGGAAATGGACTGATGGAGGGGCTAAGATAGGACTGGAAATGGATGGGGGAGGGGACTCATGGGGGGGTTGAATTGGAAATGGGCTGAGTATGGGGGGAGCTAAGACTGAAAATGGGATGGAGGGGCTAGGATAGGAAAAGAAATGGGCTGATGGAGGGGCTAGGTTAGGACTGGAAATGGACTGATGGGGGGCTAGGATTGGAAATCGGCTGATGGGGGAGCTTGGATTGGAAATGGACTGATGGGGGGCTTGGATTTGAAATGCACTTGATGGCGGGGCTAGGATAGGACTGGAAATGGGCTGATACATAGACTAGAAGGGAGCAGATACTGGGTGGGGCTGGAACTAGAAGGGAGATGATGTTGGGGTTGACGAGAATGGGATGGGGCTGGGAGAGTGAAATGGAGAGGGGAAAAATATTTTGTGTGGGAGGGAAGAAAAATCTATGATTGGCTGGGTATTGGGAGAGTAAGTGGGGATTGAGGATGGAGGGGTAAGATTTGAGTAGATGAAAAAGGAATAAAGAAAGAGATGGAGGAAAGGGCAAAAGGGGATAGATCAGTATGTTAAAGCAGATGTAGAGAGAGAATTGAAAAAAACAAGAAGAAAGAACAAATGGACAGCAGAAAATGAAGAGTTAGCAGAAGACAAGAAGAAACTAGAAGAAAGTGACTGGAACAATTGCAACTGAAAAATAAAATGCACAAATAACAAAAGGTAGAAAAATACTTTTTTATTTTGAATTTATTAACTGGAATATGTCAGGTCTGAGAAATGTGCATCTTTAACGTCTGCATTTTGTTTAGTACAAGAGGAAATTTATTTATAGTTTTATTTCTGCAGTGTTGTTGTACATTCCAAGTTTGGCTTTTGGGGATCCCCGTTTAATTATTGTCTTCCTATTTCTAACTTGTGATCCTTTGTTCTTTGTTTGGTGATGGTCTATATTCTGCATGTGTAACCGAGCTAAGGTATTCTATTTATGTAGTTTCTATTTGACAGTGCCATTTATTCTCTTTCCCCAGTAGGAGATGTATTGGTATTCTCTGAGATGTATTGGCTTAATATTTGCAGTGTTGCCTTTTGATAGGTAGGGTTTGGTGTTTTATGAGTCCCGGTAATACTGTTATGATATGGTGGGTTTGCTATGGGTTCTAAATGGGCAGTGTTTGTAGTACTTCCTAATGTGCCTGGCGGTTGGCACTGGAGTATAGTAATGCAGAAATCTGGTAGTCTTTTTTTATCCATACACTCATTAAGAGGCATGTTTACTAAAAGTTAGTGCATGTTAGCAATATACAAATATTTATGCAAATGAGACCCCTTATGCAAATGAGGCCCCGCACCGAGTCTCTGCACATGGCCCCGCACCCCCCTTGTGCCAGCCCTGGCTGCTCTATCTTCTTTTAAAAGGCTAATGCCAGCAGCCTGGTTCCATTCTGGTTAAGGTGGAGCCCATCCTTTCGGAAAAGCCCTCTCTTCCCCAGAATGTTGCCCAGTTCCTAAAAAATCCAAAACCTTCTTCCTTGCACCATCATATCATCCATGTATTCATATCAAAAGACATCTGAGAGAGTCAGTTGGACCTTTAGAAGATAGAGAGGAAAAAGGGTGCTAAGGGAAGGCAAAGTCCTAGCAGAAAGACTGAACAAGATCTAGGTAAGTTACCCATGCCAGAAATGGTATTTAAAGATGATTTATCAGAGGAATTCAAAGAACGCTTGATAAACTAGGAAGATGTAATAAAGCAATTTAATGAACTAAAGAGTAGCAAATCACCTGGACCAGGGTGTTGAAAGAACTCAAAAATGAAACTGCAGACATACTATTAGAAATTTGTAAACTATCATTGAAATCATCTATAATATCTGAAGACTGGAGAGTGGCCAACATAGCGCCAATTCTTAAAAGGGTTCCAGAGGTGATCCAGGAAACCACAGACCAGTGAACCTGAAGTCTGTGCCAGGCAAAATGGCAGACACCATTATAAAGAACAAAATGACGAACAGATAGATAATCATGGTTTAATGAGAACAAGCTAACATGGATTTAGCCAAGGAACTCTTGTCTCCCTAATCTTTTTGAAGGTACCACTACTACTACTAATCATTTATATAGCGCTACAAGGCACAGACAAATGTAAGATACAATCCATGCTAGGAGCTTACAATTTAATCAAGATTGTTTATTTATTGTTTATTGTTTATATAACATTTGATATACCACCCCCCGTTACATCGGGGTGGTTTACAATATAAATAAAAACATCAAATCAGAAACAGAAAGAGAAAGTTACAATTACTTGAAGAAGGAAGAAAGGAAAGCAGAGGACAGGGGAAAATAGAAAAATAGAGTCAGGAGAGTCAGCTAGATCCAGGAAAGGCACAGGAGAACAGATGAGTTTTGAGAAGGGAGCGAAATTTAGGATATGATTCTTCCAGTCGGAGGGCAGTGGGTAGTGAGTTCCAGAGGGAGGGACCAAGGTAGAAGAATGCTGATTTACGGGTGGATTGGAGATGTGCACGGGAAGGGACTGGAAGGTGAAGGCGATTGATATGAATGGACCGGAGGCTGCAAGAAGGGACATGGAAGGAGAGCAAATCGGAAAGGTATTGGGGTCTATGGAGGTAAATGGCTCGATGAAGAACATCACAAACAAAGGAACATCACAAAACTGGGAATCAGGTATTTTGTTCCTCCAGGCATATGATACAGCAAGGCAGAATGAATGAAGTCTGGAGTTGGCAGTGGCAGAGAAGGGCACAGATAAAAGGGATCTGCTAAGTAGTGGAGTTTCTAAGGAGGGGTGTAGAGTGAGATAAGAGAGGAAAGGTATTGAGGAGCTGGTCAGTAGGAGAAGTTTAACTGGGCATGGAAACAAATAGGGAGCCAGTGAAGTGACTTGAGAAAGCACAGTTACTTACCTGTAACAGGTGATCTCTGGGAACAGCAGGAATTAGTCCTCACATATGGGTACGTCGGTACCGACGGAGCCTGCGCGGGAATGCTCCCCAGCTTCCCAGAATGAAAGCTTTTGGGGCATCCCACAGCGCATGCGCACTGCCTTCCCGCCTTTCCTACCAACTCTCCTCAGTTCTAGTTTAAAGCTGAGACAATAGAGAGAGAGAGTAAAGGAAAGACAAAGAGAGAGATACAACTCCTAGGGGAGGTGGGTGGGTTGTGAGGACTAATTCCTGCTGTTCCCAGAGATCACCTGTTACAGGTAAGTAACTGTGCTATCTCCAGGAACAAGCAGGAATAAGTCCTCACATATGGGGACTCCCTAGCTAAGATGCCTGGGAGATCCCCAAGGGTATGAGACCCTGAAGGGTTCCTCGTCTTCCTATGGATCTCAGGCATCCATTCAGGGAAGGAGGGCAGGAGTTGTTCAAGAATGGAACAGGTGTCTGAGGACAGCCTGACCAAACAAGGCATCCCGGCGGGAGTCCTTGTCCAAACAGTAATGGGCTGTGAAGGTATGAACCAAGGCCCAGGTGGCTGCTCGACAGATCTGATCGATGGACACAGAATGAAGATGAGCCATAGAGGTGGCCATGGCCCTCACATTGTGAGCTGTGACATGGCCCTCCAGAGAAAGGTTCTTACTCTGGTAAGCAAAAGAAATACACTGAGCAATCCAATTGGACAGTGTTCTCTTAGAGACTGGAAGTCCTAGATGAGAAGGATCAAAAGCAACAAAAAGCTGGGAAGACTTTCTATGTTGCTGTGTCCTGTGTAAGTAAAAAGCAAGAGCTCTTTTACAATCTAGAGTATGAAGGTTCCTCTCTGCAGTGGATGCATGAGGAGCTGGAAAAAAGACAGGTAAATATACCTCTTGATTAAGATGAAAAGGTGAGACCACTTTAGGCATAAAGTGAGGATTTGTCCTAAGGACTACCTTATCATGATGGAACCTTGTATAAGGTGGATTAGCCACTAAGGCCTGCAGTTCACTGATGCGGCGAGCAGAAGTGATTGCAATAAGGAAAATAACCTTCCAGGAAAGAAATTTCAAGGAGGTAGTGGCTAAGGGTTCAAAAGGTGGCTTCATAAGCTGACCAAGAACCAAATTTAAATCCCATGCCACCGGAGGAGGTCGAATGGGAGGTTTAGTTAAAGTTAGGCCTCTCATGAATCTTGCAATAAGAGGATGAGAGGAAACAGGTTGTCCATTGATAGGCTTAAGGGATGCTGCAATAGCACTTAAATGGACCCTTACTGAATTCGTCTTCAGGCCTGCATTGGAAAGATGCAGGAGATATTCTAATAGAGAATTCAGAGGAAGTGCCAGAGGGTCAAGACCCTTTTGAGCACACCAAATGGAAAATCTTTTCCATTTAAAAGCATAGGAGCGCCTAGTGGAAGGTTTCCTGGAAGCATGAAGGATATCCTTAACTTGCTGCGAAAGATTGAAGTCTTGAAGGTCTAGGCCTTCAGTAACCAAGCTCTGAGGTGAAGGGACTTGGAGTTTGGATGCCACAAAGTTCCCTCCTCCTGAGACAGAAGGTCTGGAGCAGCTCCCAAGTCCAGGGAGGGGGCTTGGGAGAGATGCAGAAGCAGAGGGTACCACACTTGGCATGGCCAACGTGGAGCTATGAGGATCATAGATTCTTGATCCCTCTGAAGTTTGAACAGAGTCTTGGGAATCAAAGGAATGGGTGGAAAAGCATATAGGAAGTCCTGACCCCAATGAAGGAGGAAGGCATCCTTGGCCTGAACTCCCTGACATGGAATTCTGGAACAGAACCGGGGAAGTTTGGCATTCCACGGACTTGCAAATAGGTCTATGTCCGGGGTACCCCATTCCTGAAAGATTCTGAGTACCTGATCCATGTGCAGGGACCATTCGTGTGGAAGCAGAACTCGACTGAGTCTGTCTGCCCAAGAGTTTTGAACTCCTGGGAGGTATACTGCCAGGAGATGGATTTGATGCTCTCTGGCGAAGGCCCATAATCTTAGAGCTTCGTTGCAAAGCGACAGAGAGCCAGTTCCTCCTTGCTTGTTTATGTAAAACATGGCTACCTGATTGTCTGTTTGAATGAGGACTGTCTGGTAGCTGAGGAGGGTATGGAAGACCTTGAGAGCTAGGAACACTGCTCAAAGTTCCAAGAGGTTGATATGGAGGGAGGTCTCCTGTGGGGACCAAGTGCCTTGGGTGGATAGGTCCTGTAGATGAGCTCCCCAACCTGTTTGGGAGGCATCTGTTGTGAGGATTGCTTGGGGCAACAAAGGTTGGAAGGGGGACCCCAGCAACAGATTTTGAGAGGACATCCACCATTGGAGAGACCAAAAGAGACGTTTGGAGTTTGCTATTTGGTCTGAGAGAGCTCCTGAAGCTTGAGTCCACTGGGTGGACAAAGTCCACTGAGCTGCTCTCATGTGTAGGCGAGCATAGGGCACCACATGTACTGTGGAAGCCATGTGGCCTAGTAGTTGTAGCATCTCCCGGGCAGTTAAGTGGTTCTTTGACTGAATCTGGGAGGCTAACTGCACTAGACGTTGGCAACGAGCCTGGGGAAGATAGGCTCTTGCAGTAGTGGTGTCCAACCAGGCCCCTATGAATTCTAGGGACTGAGTAGGGGTGAGCTGAGACTTTGGGAGGTTTACCACAAGTCCCAGATACTGCAGAATGTGCCTGGTGCTGTCCAGGGAAATTTGGGCTTCTGACTGAGATGGAGCTCGGATGAGCCAGTCATCCAGATATGGGAAGACAAAGATTCCCAGAGTGCGTAGAAATGCAGCAACTATTGCCATGCATTTGGTGAACACTCTTGGAGAAGAGGCCAGACCGAAGGGAAGGACTCTGTATTGGTAATGTTTTCCCTGGAACAGAAAACGTAGGAATTTTCTGTGGGATGGATGGATGAGTATATGAGTGTACGCATCCTTGAGATCTAGAGAACAAAGCCAATCCTGACTCTGTAGATATGGAAGGAGAGTGCCTAAAGAAAGCATCTTGAACTTCTCCTTGTATAGAAATTTGTTCAATTCTCTGAGATCTAGTATGGGTCTGTATCCCCCTGTTTTCTTTGGAATGAGAAAGTAGGGGGAATAAAACCCTGACCCCTGTTGAAGAAGAGGAACTTCTTCTATGGCCCTCTGGGCCAGAAGGGAGGTTACCTCCTGATCCAGAAGGTCGAGGAGAGATGTGGGAGAATTGAAATGTCTCACCATGGTGTAGGGAGGAAGGTCTGAGAAATGAAGTTTGTAGCCCTCTCTGATGATGGAGAGGGTCCACTGCTCTGATGTGATTTGCTCCCATCTGGGAGCAAAATGAGCTAACCTTCCTGGAATGGTGAGGGGTTCTGGCTGTTGTAGAGCCAGAAAGGTTAAGTTCTCTAGTGGCAAGTCAAAAACCCTGAGGGGCTTGGGACTGCTGGGTTGCAGCAGCCCCTGCAGGTTTAGGCCTAGCCTGTTTAGGTTGCTGACGCTTAGTAGCAAAGCGACCTGTAGAAGATTGTTGACCAGAAGTGGAAGGAAATCTGCCCTTCTTGTAAAAAGAGTTTTTAAAAGATTTTTTCTTGGCTGGAGTGGAGGTAGACTTAGAAAGTCTATCCAGAGCAGCATTTTCTGCATCCATTTGAGTGGCTTTAATTTGCCACTCTTTGCCAAATAGATTTTCACCTGTACAGGGCAGATTTCCTAAACCATCTTGAACCCAGGGTTCTAGATCAGAAGCCTGGAGCCAAGCAATTCTACGAGCAGCTATGGCAATGCCTGAGGCTCTGCTGGCACCTTCAAAAGAATCAAAGGCTGCCCTGTTGGAAAACTTTGAAATGTCTTGAGTATGCTTAAGCCAAAGAAGGAACTCATCCCTTTTGTCCTCTGGAATAAAAGGGAGAAAGTTGTGCAGCTTTTCTGCAACCTCCTTCAGAAACATGTCCATATAAAGGCTGTATGAATTGATTCTGGCAATAAGCATGCTAGCTTGGAAGATTTTTCTTCCAAAAGCATCCAAGGTCCTGCATTCTCTTCCTGGAGGGGTAGAAGAGTGTCTTTTGGTACTCTTTATCCTCTTCATAGCTGACTGCACCACAATGGAGTGGTGAGGAAGCTGAGTTTTTTGAAATCCAGGAGAAGGAGGGACACGGTACATAGTGTCCAATCTACGAGAATGAGGAGAAAGGGTGAGAGGAGTCTCCCACAAGTCAATTAAATGTTCTTGAAGAATTTCATGAATTGACAAGGTGACTGCCTCTCTTGGAACATTAGAGTATCCCAAAATATCTAATTTTTTTGCTCTAGGTTCTTTTTCAGAGGTTACTGAAATAGAGAGTCCTTTAGCTACTTCTATTATGAAGTCTTGAAAGGACAAATCCTCTGGAGGAGACATTCTCCTTTTTGGAGAAGAAGGCTCCTCAGGAAGGGTGACAGATACTTCAGGAGACTCATCCGATGACTCAGAATCATCAGAAGAATTGAAGTATCGTCTGCCCGATTCCAAAGATCGATAGGCGTATCGATCGGTACCGACATCGGGTGTCCTTGGTACCGGGTCGGTACCGAGAAAGAGCCCAGGACAGGGAGCCGGAATCGGCATCCTGGCTGATGTCGATGCAGCCGGTACCGGTATCGAGGTTGGTACCGGTACCGGCGCCAGTACCGACAACATGGCTTGTTCCGGTACCGACGGCGTCGCAGCCTTGCTGAAAGCCAGTATGGCCTGCTGCATGGATTGCACGGTGTGATCCATGGACGCCACGACTGCCTGGATGTCGGTACCGGGAGATTGTGCCGGTACCCCAGAGCAGTCTAACAGGTGATCGGTCGAGGCCCTGCCATCGATGTCAACCTGTAACCCCATAGGAGGAGCTTTGGAAGCCGGAGCTTCCCGCCGGGGTTGTTTGGCTGGAGCAGGATCCTCAAGGGCAAGCCCGGAGGCATCTCGATACTTAGAGGGAGATTTGCCCTTCGAGGACCTGCTAAAAGTATGTTTGGTTACCTGAGATCCATCAGGAGAGGAAGAACTGGAAGATGTCGATGTCACCGCCGGTGCATCCGTGGGAAACAGCACATGGAGCTTGGCTGCTCGGTTCTGTAACCCTCGTTTAGACATTAGAGAACAGGACTGGCAATCCGGAACGGAGTGTTCAGGCCCCAAACATTTAAGACACCATTCATGGGTGTCTGTAACAGAAATTGTACCGCTACACTTAGTGCATTTTTTGAAGCCAGAGGCTGGTTTTTCCATGAGGGAAAGTTTCTTGTGGGCCTGGAGGCCTAAGAAGAAAAATACACCAAGTGAGGAAAAAGTATTATTATTTATTTTATTTTTTTTAGAAGAAAAGAAAAGAAAAGACCGGCGGTACCGATCCGGCGTCGAGGAAGGCAGACACGCGACCAAAGAAATAAATTAAAATAAAGAACTTCTTCAGCGGTGACAGGAACACGACCTGCTGGCTCCGCGGAAAAGAAGAACTGAGGAGAGTTGGTAGGAAAGGCGGGAAGGCAGCGCGCATGCGCTGTGGGATGCCCCAAAAGCTTTCATTCTGGGAAGCTGGGGAGCATTCCCGCGCAGGCTCCGTCGGTACCGACGTACCCATATGTGAGGACTTATTCCTTCTTGTTCCTGGAGATGAGGGGTTACATGAGCATAATGACATTGGCAGAAAATAAGCCATGGAGTTGAGTTTTGAACAGACTGAAGGTGAGAGAGATGATTCAGAAAAAGACCAGTGGGGAGCATGTTACAATAGCCAAGATGGGAGGTAACTAGAGAGTGGATAAGAGTCTTAGTAATGTTTTCAGAAAGGAAGGGACAAATTTTGTTTGATGTTATAGAGAAAAAAGAGACAGGTTTTATCTATCTGTTGGATGTGTGCAGAAAAAGAGAGAGAGTAGAGTCCAAGAAGACCCCAAGGCTGTGAGCTCAGGAAACAGGGAGGAGTGTAATCCACATGAATAGAGAAGGGAGGAAGGATAGAGGTGGGTTTAAGGGGAAAGATAAGGAGCTCAATTTTGACCATGTTCAGAGACATCCAGGCAGCAATGCCAGATAAGTAGGTAGAGACCTGGGCCTGGATTGCCAGAGAGATTTCAGGTGCAGAGGTAGATCTGAGTCATCAGCGTAAAGATGGTACTAAATATCAAGGGAAGAAATAAGTGCACCAATGGACTGAGTGAAGAGAGAGAAAAGAAGAGGTCTCAAGACAGAGCCCTGAGGTAGACCAACTGAAAGCGGGATGGCAGTAGAAAAGGATCCACCAGAACATATACTAAAAGTACAATGGGAGAGAAAAGAAGAAAACCAGGACAGGTGTGAATAAACTGGTAGATAAAGGTGAGCTAGATGAAATAGTGTATCTGGATTTTCAGAAAGCCTTTGCAAAGGTCTTTCATGAGACACTCTTGAGGAAATTAAAAGCTCATAGGATAGGAGGCAGTATACTATTGTGGATTGGGAAATGGTTAAAAGATTGAAAATAGAGAATAGGGCTAAATGAACAATTTTCTCAATGGAGAAAGGTGGGGTTAAACCAGGGATCTCTGCTGAGTCTACTGCTTTTTAACATATTCATAAATGACCAGGAAATGGAAATAATGAGTGAGGTGATTAAATTTGCAGATGACACAAAATTATTCAAAGTTCTTAAAACACAAGAGGATTGTGAAAAAATGCAAGAGGACCTTGATAAATTGGAAGACTGAGTATTCAAATGGTAGATGAAATTTAATATGGACAAGTACAAAGTTATGCATCTAGGAAAGAACAACCCAAACTATGGTTACATGACCAAGGTTCTACATTAGTAATCACCACCCAGGAAGAAGATTTAGCTGTTATCGTGGATAATACATTGAAACCTTCTGCCCAGTGTGCAGCAGTGGCCAAGAAAGCAAATAGAATACGAGGAATGATAAGGAAAGGAATGGAGAATAAAACCAAGGATCTGATGATATACACCAACCAAGACACAAGGCATCCCAACTACTCCAGCATCTCCTCATGCATGTCAGCAATAACCGAATGGCTAAACCTATGCAACCTTGAGATCAACTATAAAAAATCAGAAGCCCTTATAGTCACAAGGGACCCCACATTCAGTCCTCCAGAAAACATAACAATTGGAAACAGATCCATCCCAGTAAAAAATGAGGTAAAATACCTGGGAATTCATCTTGACCTGAGGCTCAACTTACAGTCCCACATTAACAAGACTACCACTAAAGTATATTATAAAATAAAGCTCCTACAAAACCTCGGACCTTTACTTGATCAGAACCACTTCCGGTCCATCTGCCAGACACTAATTACACCGCACTTTGACTACTGCAACCTAATTCTACACGGCCTACCCAAACGCACAATCCAAACCTTACAACTAGCCCAAAACGCAACAACCCGACTAATCACAAGATCCAGCAAGCACGACCATATCACTCCCATACTTGAATCTCTACACTGGCTCCCCATCAGCTCTTGAATAAAATATAAAGCCATAATGATGGCATTTAAGATTCAACACAACCAATCTGCCAGCTGCTTAAAAAACATAATCATAAGAACCCCTGACAACAGATCAAGGAGAACCCAGCACCAAAACTCCCGTGCAAGCACCACATCACACACAGGCATCTCCCAGAATAACCTACACTGAGTATTCGAATTCTACATCCCTTCACTATGGAACCCTCTCCCACCCCTCCAGAGAGCCACCACAGACACCACAGACTTCAGGAAGCTACTAAAGACTCACTTATTCACTGAGCATTTCCATAACCCTCCAGTTGTCTAAACATTGTATATAACCACAGACAAAGCTGTAAAAAGTTAATTGTTATATGTAATCACTGTTAACAGTTTTGTACATAGTTCTAATGAAACATTTTATGTAAACAAGTTCTGTTCTATGTAAACTGCCTTGAGAATCTTAAAGGCGGTATATAAAAAATGTTAAATAAATAAATAAGGATGTTATTCTGCCTCTGCATCGTTCCATGGTGCGACTGCACCCTGAATATTATATGCAATTCAGGTTGCCATATCTTTAAAAAGATACAGCGGAATTAGAAAAGGTACAGAAAAATGTCACCAAAATGGTGAAGGGGATCAAAGGATACCCCTATGAGGAGAGGCTTAAAAGTTTAGGGCTCTTCAACCTAGAAAAGAGACGGCTGAGGGGAGATATGATAGATGTCTATAAATTAATGAATGGAGTGGAATGGGTAAACGTAGATTGCTTATTATTTACGCCATCAAAAAGTAGAAAGATTAGGGGACACGCAATGAAGCAACAGAATAACCCATTTGACTAATAAAAGAAAATATTTTTTTATTTAATGTGTAATCAAAATCTGGAATTTGTTACCGGATGATGTAATAAAAGCTGTTAGTGTAACTGTGTTAAAAAAAGGTTTGTACAAATTCCTGGAGGAAAAGTCCATAAACCATTATTAAGGAGGGCCCTGGGACAAGCATTGTGGAACCTGTGTGCCTTTATGGGAACCTGTAAGGACTTGTTACAGTACTTGAATGGGCCACTGTTGGAAACAGTATACTGGGCTTGATGGGCCTTGGTCTGACTCAGTGTGGCATATCTTATGTTCTTACCTTGAACTCTGACAAAGATGTGATCTAAATCCGCATGACTACAAGTGTCACTACGCTCACGTAATCCTTCTTCTTAAGTCACTTCATTGGTTCCCTATTCCCATAATAATGTTCTTGGAGGAAAGGCAGAGAGAAGGGATGGAGTACCAGGAGGGAGGGGATGTGTAATAAATAGGGTGAGGAGGGGATAGTAAATGGAGAGGAGAGAAGGAGGAAGATGAGAGAGTAAAGAAGAGTAAAAATAAAGAAAAAAAGAAGCAAAATAAAAATGCTAAACTAAGACAAAATGGTTCATTCTATTATTGAGACTGACAGACCAGTTAGATCACACCCTGACCCTGGTCAATATGCCTGTGGTGAGTGCAGGTATTGGTGAATTGATATTGGAGGAAAAGTTCTTTGCAGGATCTGCACCAGGGACTAATGCTGCATTCTTGGTGAACCTCTTGCTTGTCCACTTTTGTTGTGTATTTTAAAGTTCGCTGGAATTAGATGAGGCTAGCTTGTTCTGACTTTTCCCAACCACTCTAGAAGGGGTTCTTGGATATGGACAGCCCCTAGAGTTTGATTGGAGGACCTACAAGCTCTTTCTCAGTGATGCCAGACACTGTTCCTATTAAAATCAGCGAGTTTTCTCCTTTGTTCATATATGCACGGAGCAATGCAATTTTGGTGAATCCTGTTTAACCTGAAGCAGGGTCCAAGATGGGACATGAAATGTGACATGTCATACACAGGATTTACCTGCTATCTGTTACTCGCACCAGCGCTTTCTTCTTAGAGCTAAGTAGCTTTCTTAAACGATTTTGATTAAAAGGAGTTGCCACTGCGGGAAGGGGGCTTGATCCTCCTGTTCCTTTGATGGCGCATCCGACAAAAAAAGTTTGATTCTTGCCTATCTGCACTATTAGGATCTTTGGAAGAACAATAAATGGGGGGAAATCCCCCAAACTAACATGCAGAATAACCCCTTCTCCCCCCAACACACAGAAAAGTAAAGGGTGAGAAAGAAATAATTTAATGACTCTTAAAATTCTAAACTAGTGCTTAAGATATTTTTTAAATATTTTTCTGCCCAGTCAAATTTTTCTGCCATTACAAATTCTTTTAAAGATATACACAACTTGTATTTTGCAGATTTTGTATTTCTCACAAAGCATACTTAAGCTTTGAAACTCATTGCTGGAGAATGCGGTGAAAGCAGTTAGCCTGGAACTGACTACCTGAGTTGGTACATCAGGCTCCATCTGTGGTCCTGTACAAATCCAAGCTCAACGTCCACCTCTTCAAGGCTATTTTTGGATCCTGACCCCGTTATTCTTCTGTTTAACACCCATGAGTGTTATAACCATTTCCCCTTAGTTTTGCCCTAGTCTGCTGTTTGTTGTGTTGTTGAATAGATCATGAGCACTACTGAGCAAAGGCCGTCTCTTATGTGTGTGTAGACAGCACTGCGTTTGCCTTGTAGAACTGTGCAAGTGACAAGCAACGGCAGTAGTAGTAGTAGTAAATCGAATTCCCTTTCCTTTTCTCTAGAAGTTTTTCCATTTAAGGCTTAAAGTACAGTTAGGAGGTTATTTTAAAAGGACTATTCGTATTTTGGACGTCTACAAACAGGCATGTAGATATCCTAATCACAGAGAGGTCTCCAGAGGCATTTTAGAAGCCAGTTCCGATGTCCCCGGTGTGAGGATGTCCAGGCTGTTAGGCAGGATGGATGTACATAGCCGATTTTAGATGAATAGACATCCAAAAAGCTCTCGTTCCCCCATCGTGGCACTAGGAGGGCAAAGAGAAGGAGATAAACTGATATCCCCTATAAAGGTCATGTAGACATGCAACACAACCAGGAGCGAGGTGGGTAAAGCAAACCTTTATTTGTCGTACGACTAAGGTTTGCTTTATCCACCTCACTACTGGTTGTGTCATCTAGCTTTGTGCAAGAGTGTGTGCTCTCCTTTGGGCTTTTGTAGACATTGTCTCCAGAACTGGACACAATATTCAACTTTCGCTATAGCTACTAATGATACTGCTTCCAATGTGCCCAAGAATCTTTTTAGTCTCCCTACCCTGCTTAAAATGAGGATCACATTTGGATATACAGAGGAATGCATCAATGACAGATATGCACAGTTTATTATGACGTTACAATAAAGTTGGTCTTTCCCAGCAACAAACAAAAGGTTATGTTTTGTTAAGAAGAAATTGATCTGGGAAGGTAAAACAGTAAACAAGGAATGATGTTTAAAATAGATTCATATGGGATCATTTGTGAAACCTCACCTAGGTATTCTAAAGACTTTAGTACCAAAAGATTTAAACAGATTGGAGGCATTCTAGAGAAGGGCTACCAAAATCGTGTGCAGTCTGCTCCAGATTCCCTATGAGGATGAGATTTAAGGACCTAATATGCATGTACTGGACTCGTAGCGGAGGAGAGAAGGAGGGTATGACAAAGATATTCAAATACTTCAAAGGGGCAACTTTTAAACAATGCATGTATACTTTTGGAAATCCCATAACATATGTAAGTGCACTCTCTGCCCCAAACCTACTCGCAGGAACACCTCTGAAAAGTGTGTAGGTTTATGCTTGTATTGCCTATACATACATAATTGTTCATGCATATATGGTAGGCAATTTCAAAAACTCCATTTCCGGGTAGAAATGCTTTGAAAATTACCCTCCAAAGGTATACATTTTGTACAAAAAACAAACCTTTGCAGTGGATGGATGGAAAATTCTGGGACATGAGGTCACAATATGAGGGTCCAAGGGATTAGACTCAAAAGTAACATTAGAAATTATTTCTTCATAGAGAGGGTGATAGATGCACAGGACCACTTCTCAATGGAGGCAAAAACAGTAATAGGATTCAAGAAAACACAAGGAAAAACAGAGGGTCCTTAGTTGCAAAGAAGAGAAAATGGTCAGAAGGGAGCAATTTGCCAGCCTGGAAGGTCTTACAGTTCTTATCTGCATCATATTGCTTCTAGAGAATGCATGGGAAGTATGTTTTCTCAAACTTTCTGCTTATTTGAAAAAGGCATCCAAAATAAAAAAGCCACATGCCCTTCATAGATGATTATGAAACTAGAGGATATCCTAGTAGCCTTATAACAGTGGTTCCGGGGGAGTGGCCTGTCTAAGATGGCGATAGTGGAAGACTGCTCAACTGACTATGCCTAAGAGGAAAGGTAAAGCTAAGGCTAAAGCTCTTCCCACGGAGCGATTACCTTCTGGTGAGGGGCCTATGGATCATTATGTCCAGTTGACCAAGGAGCAAGTTCAGGGGATCCGAACGGGTTTGGCAGCACCGATGAATTCTGAGTCGGCGTCTACCACCCTCGACATCACGCTCTCCCTGGATGGACGTTCTCCCCTGGTGCCTCCTGGGTCTTCGGCTGCTCGGTTGGTGAGTGACGACGCGGTTTTATCCAAAGAAGTGGAAACTGCGTCTTCTGAGCGGGACTCGCCCCCGGAGCTATCCCGAGGACAGAAGGGAGAATTACAAGCTGGTGCTTCGGCTTTTTCATCTCAGCTTGTTACCAGGGCTTCTACGCTTGTAGAGCTGGGTGCTTCCTCGCTTTTGCGAGTTTCAGATAGATCTTCGTCGTCACCCCCTGGGTTTTCATTTACATTGACTCATCCTGCGTCTGTGACTCTAGATAATATCTGGGACGCCATATCACACCTTGGAAATATGGTGGCTACTCAATTCTCTGTCTTTTCTGATCGGACCTCTGCCCTTGAACTAGCTGTTCCTTCAGTGCAATCTTCGATCGAAAGAATTAGTGAGAAGCAATCTGATATGGATCAACGGTTAGCGAGAATCTCAGATCTAACTGACGTTTTGGTAAAGGACAATATTGCTCTTCGGCTTAAGACTGAGACTTTGGATAATGCAGTTCGTGCATCTAACGTTTGCCTTTTGAATTTCCCCATTATTCCCGGGGTGGCACCCTTGGAATTATTCAAGAGTTATCTTCAAGAAGTTCTTCTGGTGCCTGTGGAGCTGATGCCTTCCGTATCTAAAGTTTACTATCTGCCTTTGGGAAAGAGAGGTGGAAAAGTTTCCATTGGCCCGTTGGAGATGGATTCTCTCAATGTTACAGACTTGCTTAATACTCCTAAGGCGGAGGATATTGATGTGTCTACATTGCTGGTCACATTGGCTCTATCTTCGGATAGGGAATGGCTGTTAAAATTATTTTATAAAAAGCATGATAGATTGTTCCATGGGAAAAAGATTTTTCTTTTTCCAGATGTAGCACGAGAAACACAGAAACGTAGAAGATCTTTTCTCTTATTGAAACCCGGGGTGTTGCATATAGGTGCTACGTTTATGCTAAGATTTCCTTGTAAATGTCTAATTACCTTTAAAGCACAGAAATATGTGTTTTTTTCTCCTGAGGATCTTTCTGCTTTCCTAAGTTTGCATTTGCCGGTCACTTCCTCTCCTGGTGTATTGGCTCCATCTGTTTAATTAAGGTCTTCTTGGGCCACTGTCTCCTCTTATTTTCTTTTTATTAATGCTAAGTGGAGTATTTCTCCTTTTTCTTTGGTTAACTCCCCCCACTATTTTGGAGACTAATTGTATAATTCTTGCATTAATTTTTTCTTTAATATTTCTTTGGATAATTTTGACTGCAAGTATTATGTTCTGTACAGGTTTTTTGCTTGATTTGAAAAATTTCATAAATAAAAATAAATAAATAAATAACAGTGGTTCCCAAATGGGGTTAGGACCCCAAATGTGTGCTCACATCATCAGTGGACGGGGTCACAGAAACATGGCCATTTCCCCTCCTCCCTGGACTTTCACTGGGACTTGTGCCAAGTAGTGGCAATCACCAGTCAGCATGTAGCCTGTGAGCCAGTCAACATTCATTATTCCTTGCCCCCTCTTGGGCAAGCTTCCTGTGAGGCTGGAAACCCATGCTGAGTACTGAGGTCTGTAAGCACACACTGCGCACTGACACCAGGGATCCTGTGCTGACTGCTGCTGCTGCTTTCTACTTTAGAGAGTGGGAGGGAGGGGAAGGAAGATGGAGACCTGATATTTTGATTTCATCATCATCTGGGGTCACGTGAATTTTCAGTTGCTAAAATGGGGTCATATGGGATAACTTTGAAAAGCACTGCACTATACAAACTTCAACTTAACTGTATGTTTATATTTATGTTTATTGAATTTGATTACCTACCTTTCAAGGCATAGCAAAGTGGCGTAAAATAGTATAATACATCAAAATTACTTTCTTGATTCTGTTTGATTAAGGCTGAGGGGAGATATGATAGAAGTCTATAAATTAATGAACGGAGTGGAACGGGTAAACGTAGATCGATTGTTTACCTTATCAGAATATAGAAAGACTAGGGGACATGCAGTGAAGCTACAGGGTAAACTATTTAAGACTAATAAAAGAAAATATTTTTTCACTCAACGTGTAATCACACTCTGGAATTTGTTACCGGAGGATGTAGTAAAGGCTGTTAGTGTAGCTGGGTTTAAAAAGGTTTGGACAAGTTCCTGGAGGAAAGGTCCATAAACCATTATTAAGAAGTGACTGAAGATATCAATGCTTGACCCAGTACAAGCATTGTGGAACTTGTGTCTCTTGGGGAAACTGCTAGGTACATATGACCTAGATTGGCCACTGTTGGAAACAGAATACTGGGCTTGATGGACCTTGGTCTGACCCAGTATGGCATATCTTATGTTCTTATGTTCTTAAGACTCAGGTACAGCTTTCCACCGGAAAGGGGGGGGGGGGTGTCCAAAAGCAGAAGCACTCACACTTGCAGAAAGAGACATGAACAAAGCAGCGAGGTGGAACTTCTCTGTAATAACCGCCCCTAATTCAATTTTAGTGGAAAACAACAGCATGGATTCACATGAGAGATTTTCTATGTGATTAGCTGCAGCCCCCTAATCTGAGTGGAATTGGTCTCGAGTTTGACAGAACACCATTACAGTCATTTCTCCTGACGAAGTTACCAAGCAGAAACACGTTTATGTCGGGGCTTCAATAAAGACTGTTGTTTTCCACTAAGATTGAATTAGGGGTGGTTATTACAGACGGGATTCCATCTCGCTCCTTTGTTCACATTGCAGCTTTCCACTAGGTCCAGTGCAAGGGTTTTGGGCACCCTAAGTTAACCTTCAGCCTTATGCCCTCCCTCCGAGATTTTGATCATTAAACTTAACAATCATGATCATGGAAACACCACCCAGCCCACAACCGTCCCGTAAAAAAGCATAATTGCACATCATACTTTTAAACATGAAACCTTGCTTTATATGTATGTGTGCACCCACTCTCCCTGCCGGCAAAAGAATGTGCTAATGGCTCTTTGAGTTGTGTGGTGGTCTGGATATGTTTCTCTGTTTTGACTGCTGCTTCTCTCTGCTCTCCCTCAGAAGCTGCTGCCCTAGATGACTATCTAGCCTTGCCTAATGGTTAGGCTCGTCCTGCTTTCCACTTTTCACTACTACCATATTTTCATAAGCAAATAAGAAATGCAAATGTTCTCATTGTAATACACCCCAGAGACATCTCGGGTCTCTCCAAACAATGGGAGTAACATCTTTTTCTCATTGGACAAATGGAATGCTTTATTCCCTACTACAGTCCACCGTCTACTCAAAACCTTTCACTCACCATATGTATGGCATTCTAACACAAGAGCGTTTTTTTTTTCTTTTTGGCCAGATTTCAAAGTACAAAAATGTAAAACCTGCAGTTCTGGGTATATTACCAAAGGAAACAGTTTTATTTAAAATCTTGTTTTTGCCAAAATATTTTCAAAGTATCTGGAGGGGAATCAAACCACAGTGGTTCTCAGCTATGTTTCCTTTTGGTATTTCCCCAGGTACTCTCAGCCCAGCATTCAGTAATTGGATATGCTTTGAGAAAAAGGGGCTGCACAAGACAGTTTGTAGATTTAAGAATTATTGTCCTGGGAGCTAAGGCTATGACTACAAGAGCATGGAACTGTCTAATTCCAAATAATGACTGTTAACTTGTTTTTGAAGAATTTTCTAGAATTTACTGATTGACACTATTCATATTCATTTTTTTTCTCGTAAAACAACTTTAATTATTTTTAACCCACTGAAAATAGCTTTTTACTTAGTAGGCAAATATTTTTCCAAAACTAAAGCGATACGCAAAAATGTAAAACACAAAGCCAGGCTGGTAAAGAGATGATAAACTGGGGAAAATAAATTAGTGAATTTAACAGGTTGAACAAAGATGCTAACCTTATTGAAAAAAAATAGGTTATTGAAAACTGATGAACTGAAGAAAAGACAAATGTAGAGAAAGACATTGAGGTGAGAAAAATATAAAAATACTTTCTCTGTTATCAATCCTACCACTTTGTTCCTTAGCCATTCAACAAGTGTATTATCTATGATTCAGGAAATTATTAAAGGCATTTTTTGGATAATATTGATTTTATGCTGATAATTTGGGAAAGGTATGTAAGAGGTGTTGGGAGAGCTTTGCTTTTTTTTATTGTCATTACTATTTTTATTTTTGTTATTGTGTTCATATGATTTTATATTATGAATGTTATTTTCTTACTAACCTAGGAATGATATGATGGGTGAGACATACTGTAAATAATAATAAATTAAAATGAAAATGAAAAAAGACAAACAGAGCCATAATTAGATTAGAACAAGGGAGGATGATGGATTTAGGTGCACTCATTTGTGCAGTGGGAGGGATTACTAGATCTTCACTGCAGTTGATCCTCCTACCTCCATCTGTATATGCATTTTAAGCAAAAAGTACCTACGAAAGCCAAGCAGCCAAAAAACTGAAAACATAGCATTAGTCTGGATGGGGTGGTGAGGGAGATCCACTTCGTCTTCTGTTCAACAACTATGTGTTTTCTTACCATTCCCCTAGACCAGGAATTCTCAACCCAGCATCTTCAACTAACCATTACAGCCCATGGCATAGCTGAAATTCTACTTGATAAAGCTGAAAATCTGAGAGACATAAACCACCATTACTTCATGAGGCCCTCAATCTCTTAAGAGCAATGAGTGGAGCCTCCCTTCCACACAAACCTAACAAAATATCTGTTATCTTAATGGATTCAATCCTCATCCTCCAAAAAAGCAAGAGAGGAGACCAATTAGTAACTTGCTTTTCCAATAGCGTCTTAATCTTTTTCATATTGATATCCATCATTTGTGATAGATCTTTGTGAACGTGCACTCCCAGATTAAGAAAGCCATCAGGTTCCCATTTAAGATCATGGGAACCCACCATTAATTCAGTGACGTTAATTCAGTTTTAGTAATGTTCATTCTGTAACAGTGGCGTTCCTGGCTCCCTGCATGGCCAGTGACCCCCTGCAAGCCACAGAACAGCACAGTGGTTCTCATCCCCCCCCCCCCACCCCTCTGGCCCACAGAGACAGTGCAGCAAGCTAACTTACTTTAAAGTTGGCTTGTGCACCGTCTCCACTCTGTGGGCCTGCCGCTCTTCTCTCCCAGCTGAAGTCTTGGGAATCGCATTTACTTGCAATTTTTAACATTTTAACTTGATTTAAAAAAATGTTACCTAATTAGGAATTTTTAATTTACTTTGGAACTTGTTGCTTCTCAAAGTATCTTGTGAGAAGGAAAGATGTGGCACGTGAGTGCATTGTAGATAGTGGTGGTGCTAATGCTGTTGCTGATTTAAGTTAATTTGTCCCTTTTCCCCTTTAAGATGCATATATTTTTGTTTAATGTAATGTTCAGTCCTTGAGTTCTCTTTAAACCGCTTTGATTCACGAAAAGCGGTAAATAAGCACTAATAAATAAATAAATAATGGTGTGGGGCCAGGTGGCAGCTCATGCATGCATGAGCTGCCAGCACTGTGGAGCATTGCATCCCATCATACGGGCCATGGATCCGGGAGCAATGATTGGGGAAGGGAGTGTCAGGCATAAGCCTGGCTGAAGGCTCTCAGAGCTCCTCAGGTAGGGGGATGGGAGGGGATAAGGCAAATGCAGATGAAATTGCCTATGCAGGGAATATTGCTGTTGTTAATGTGTGAGAAGACTGTTTACTAGGAGGTCAAATATGCCAGCTTAAGTCTGTTCCAACATTAGCTAGCCTTGAGTGGAGTATTTAAATGGTTATTCATGATACTTTGTTAATAAAAAACAATTTTCTTACTTGTCATTTTCCAAAGGGTAATTGGCTGAAGCACTAGTTTAGACAGATTTATTTAATACTGGATCAGTTTACATCTATACTATTTATGCAATACATTTCTTAACAAAATATAATTTCTCTGTGACCAAAAACACCATGCAGTGCTATGTTCTTGTGCCAGAAATTCCGTGAAACCATGTCCAAGTAAGTATTACTACTGGAGATATTTGCCAAGCCTACTCCAGATCACTAATAGGATAACCAGACTCTGGATTAGGTTTGGTAAATATCTCTGATAGTATATTTAGTTATGGTTTCACAGAATTTATGACACAAGAACATGGCAAGACTTCGGAGTAAGCATCTAGAAAAGGAATCAATAAATTCAAAAGACAAAAAATCCAAGAAGCGTTTCCCACAGAGCTCAAGAACAATCAAGCTTTGGATCAGTCACAGAATAGGAAGAAAGATTACCAGCAATACAAGACAGTTCAAAGGCTGGCTACGGAAGCCCCCTTCGGAGACATAATAGCTTCTCCTGTAAGGTGCCTAACCTCCCACCCAAAGCCACCCATTTGATGCCAAGCTAGGCTGTGATGACACTGGGGGAAAAACAGGGTTTGTTTTCTTCATGTTCTCTTCACATTAAAAATTGGTATTTTCTATGTCGTTTCAGACAAATGCATAAGGGAGGTTCAAGGCCATTCTATCCTTCCCTACTGCCCCATACTGGAATCTCTTCTTCTCTGCCCCCTTGTGTCTTACATCTTTCTTTCCCAATGACTCCAAGTGCCTAGCATTGCCCCTTCCCTTTCCTACCCCCTATGTGTCCAGCATCGCCCCTTCCCTTGCCTTCCCACTGATATCCAGCATCTCTCCTGTTCCATAATAACATATAACAACATGGTAAATGAGAGCAGATAAAGACCATCAGGGCCCATCGAGTCTGTCCAGTAAGTTTTTTTTTATGGTTGTAATTGCCCCCTCTTTTGTTTTGGGTTGTAACTGCTGCTCTTCATTTCTATCCATTGCTGCAGCTGGATCTACATCCCACTGCCACCCTCCACCAGGACGGCACTAAAAGCAGAGTGAGATCAGCTAGCATAGGACCTTGAGAAGACATGCTCAGGCCAGGTTTGCCATATCTCACCCTCTCTGAACAGCTTACAATAGACAATAGGAGATAAAGTGACTTGTGTAACCTTCTTGCCCTTGGATGGCAGGCAGGTCCTAAGGGGGTGCCAGGTCACAGAAGAGTTTTATCTTGGACTCTCTCACTCTCCTTTACTCAACTAACACACATTCTTATCACCAGTCAGCAGGTTCTCTGCAGGGCAGGGAAGGGAAATCCCTTCAAGGTCCTTTGCACATAGTTCAAGAGGCTCTTGATTCCAAATTGGATGCCCTAATATTTTTTACTGCAAACAGAAATGCCCAATTCAAACAATAACAGCCTGTAATGTTCAATATTACAAAAAATACAGGTTACGATATTCAAAGGCATTTACTACTACTACTATTAATCATATTTATAATGCTACAAGGCATATGCAGCGCTGTACAAACATTTGCATGCTTTAAAAACCTGTAAACTGTGTAAATGCTACTATTGAGGGATATTCACCACCCTTGTGTATAGGTGGGGGGGGGGGGCAGCATGGCTGAAAGATCATCTGGACTGTCGTATATCCTTGTGCTGGCTCTGACCCATGTATATAAGCCAACACTTGTTTGATGTACCCCCTTGATGTAACTCCTGTTTGATATTTCCCATGTATATAAGTCAACTCCTATTTGATGTAACAACTATGTCCTCCATTCAGTGTGTACACTGCTTTGACATGGAGAAAAGTGGTAGATAAGCCCAGCTAAATAAAGAAATATCCACCAGATCCATCTCTACACACTCTGATGCTATCTGTGTAGAATCGGGGTGTGTCGTGGGCATTCTGGGGGAGAGCAGAGGTGGCACCCTTTACTAACCGGGCAGCGGTGATATTGAACTACTGCCTAGTTAGTGACCCGCGGGTAAATATAGGTGTGGAAGAACCTCGACTGTCTTTACCTGTGGGAGCTAACTGGGCAGTGCCTTAATATTGCCGCTGCCCGGTTAGTTTCCATGCCATACGGCATGTTGCAACAGATACGGATATTCAATTCTAGTGGCCAGATATGGCCCTGGATTCTATACCTGGGGTTAAAATTCAGCGGCAACAGCTATGTGCCTTAGAGGTGCATAACCATCGCAATTCAATATCCGGCCCACAGTCTTTTGTTGCATTCCTTTTAATTATTTGTGTCTGTTTTCCTGTTTTAAATATTTATCAGTTCTACTGCTGGCAGAAGGATCCTGGATTAGGGCTCCTATGCACTCATTAAGATCCTATTCCTTTAATCCTCTTTGTATACCTTATACTGTAGGGAGGCAATTCTTACCTCTTCCATTGTATATCTTCCAGCAGGTAACTCTTCTCCTATAAAGCAGCTCCCCTGTTAGCCCTGGGCAACAAGTCAGCTCTTTCAATATGACCCCTTTGGTTAGGCTTACATAGTAACATATAGTAACATAGTAAATGACAGCAGATAAAGACCAGTATGGTCCATCTAGTCTGCCCAGTAAGATGGAAAGAGTAGGTGCACCTGCCACTCTGTGCAGGCCACCCCTTCCCATGTCTTTGTTTTAGGGGTGAACCCACCGCTCCATGTAGGACACCCCTGTTTGTTGAGAAATTAGATAGTTAAGTTAGTTTGGGTAACAAACCAGCTCCTTTAGACTCTCTCCACACTCAGGCAGAAGGGGTGGGTAAATCTCTGACAGACTCTCTAATCTTCACAAGTAGGCAAACTTAAGAATCAAAAGCTAATTCCACACACAAGACACAAATAAAAAAAAAGAAAGGCCAAAGCTAAGCTTCTGCACATACACAAACACATACAGAAACACACACGCTCCAAAATGAAATCAAGAACCAAAAGGAAACTCACAAAACCATACTTTACATCCTGTGCACTGGGATTATATAGAGGATCAGCTGAACCAAAACTGCCATCCTAAGAGAGGGATACAGTATTACAGGGAGGAGTGGCCTAGTGGTTGGGGCAAGGTACTACAGGCTGGAAGGTTGGTGGTTCAAATCCCACTAGAGGACAGCAACCTTGGGCCGGAAGGACTGGGGTTTCTAGTCCCACAGGTGCTCCTTGTGGTCTTGGGCAAGCCACTTAACCCTCCATTGCCCATGTTCCCTGTAAGTATTAGTGTATGTGTCTCATATCCCCTTGTGTTAAATGTATCCCCCAACCGCTTTGACCCAGTGAAAAGCAGGATATAAATGCAGCTAAATAAATAAATAAATACAGCAAAATGGCATGCATCTACTAGACCAGCTGCTTCTGCCCCCATACAAAAGGAAGTTTGCATCGTAGGAAGCGGAAGCAGGAACTATACCACGGTCCCAGAGGTTTGGTAAACACTGCAGTGTTCTTTCAAGTCATTGCTGCTGTTTCTAGTCCCAGAGAGGGGCAGCAGTGGTAGCAAAGGCATGGAGCAGGAGCAGAGGGGTACCTGGAATGAGATTTGTCTAAGGCACCTCATATCCTTGCACTGGCCCTGGTGCCCCCTCCTTCCCTCATAAACTTGCAGTTTTGTGGCCTTAATGTTATTTTTTACATATAGTGCCCCCTCCTCCCTTCTCTCTGCCATGTCTTTCTTGAATAGATTATAGCCTGGTATAATTACACCTCAGTCATTGGTTTCTATGTATCAAGTCTCTGTGATTGCCATTATATCCAAGTCAGCCTCTTCCATTACAGCTTCTAAATTTTGAACTTTAGTTTGCATATTATGGTCATTAGTATACACAGATCACCAGACAGTGCCCTTGTTTCCCTTTTCTATACTACTATACCATGTCCAAATTGCACTAGGGACTGTCAGGGGCATGTCAGGGGACCATAGAGTTTGGAAAAGTTCTCATTTTGGCCATAGCTTTACAGCAGGCATTAATGGGGATATTCCTTTTAATCCCCTGCACTCCTGGGCCCTGATTATGGTCACCAAGTGCCATCCTTAAGCGTCCATCCCAGCTGATCTGGAGAGCAGAAGGCTTGAACCAGAGACCCTCTGCATAGCAATGCACAGCGATTAAAAATTGATCATCAGACTATACCAGTTAATGCACATTTAATAATGAAATTTATGACCATAATTTAACCTTGCACTGGAATGTATTCTGGGACTTCCAGTCTGTTTGTTAGGAAAAAGCGTGTCCTCCTCACCTCAGACAGGAAGCTATTAACATTCCTTGAAAGAAAAAGCTATTAAATACTATTAAAAGCTATTCAGATTGTTGAATGAAAATATTCTTTTTACAAGTACTGTATGGACCGCTTGTTTTTTCAGACAGAATCATGTTTTAAAGTAGCATGAACATAAATATTTTTAACTTAAACACATTCCATAAAAAACAAAATCCACCAGAAATTGGATTCTGCTTACATATTTTTTTTGCCACTAGCAGTGGGACAGTATTAGAAAAACGAAGGAGCTGGAAGGCAGTTTTATAAAGTCATTCTTGTGCATATGTGGTCTCATAAACTGGCGTAAAGTATGTGCTTTTAGCATCAAGGCATGTACTTTGCTGGTGGGCGAACCCATGGGCGGAGTTTATGCAGAGTGCACAAGTACATGCATAGATAATAGGATGCTATAATTTACATAAGTACTTGAAACATATAGGGCTTGCGTTTACACCAACTCTAGAACTGGTGAAAATGTCCACGCCTATAGTGTAGGCGCTTATTAGGCCACTTATGCTAGTATTTTATAAGGGCAAGTAGGTGCCTACTTGTCTTTATAAAATAGGCTTTCCAGAGGGACCTTAAAGCCACACTTTAGCTTGGTGCCCCCTTATAAAAATGGGGTCATGTCAATGTCTTTGTGGGTGATCTGTCCAAAGGCTTAAAATGAAAGTTTGTCTTTTTGTAGATGATGTGGAGAAGTTGTAGAACTAGAGGACATGAAATGAAGCTGCAAGGAGGTAATCTTAAAAGCAACATCAGAAAATACTTTTTCATGGAAAGGGAGATGGATGCCTGGAATGCCTTCCCAAAGGAGGTGATCAGAATAAAAACAGTGATGGAATTCAAAAAGACATGGGGCAGATACAGAGGATCCTTATATAAAAAGAAGATGGAATAAAAGTAAATGTAAATAACATCATAAATAGAGAGGTAACCTACTTGGAGCAGCAAGTACAACCTGCACAGAGCAGCAGATGCAGCCCTACAACTCTAGCCATCTTAAGAGTCAGACTAGATGGACTATGCTGGTCTTTATCTGCAGTCATTTCCTATGTTATTATGTAACAGCGCAACCTAATGTCATTAACCCATGTTATTTGCTATGGGGCTCATTTTATGCAATTTGCTCCACGGCAAATAATGTGTGTTAAAAATGTTAGTGTGTGCCATTAGTGAATTACCTTGTGGCAGGTGTAGGCCTGTGATCCACTTTGTCTGATATAAGCAAGCGAGCCTGGCTAGCTTGACCTGTAAATGAAGCTAGTGGAGAGGCCTATGGGAATTGTACATCCCCCAATCTGCCTGTAGAGCTGGAACACAGCGAGGACATAGCAAGAATATTGAACTAGCTTAGATAAGCAGAACTGGAAGATGGAAAAATACAGAAAAATATGTTTAAAAGTTACTGATAAGAAAGTACATCTGCAAGGGATTTAATTGGGACTGCTGACAGATGAGTTGCAGAGCCCTGCTCCCCTACATGCACAAATTGGCTCTATGGCCTTGAGAGTATGAAAGTAACAAGTTGATGAACTGGCCATTGTAATTGGGACTAGAAGGGGGGTAAGCAGGTGCTGAGCCCACTGGAGGAACATAATTGGATAAGCATATCAGTACCGGCACCAATAGAAGGGGTACGGGAGGTACGGGAGAGTACCGGGACCAATGAAATGTTTTTCTATACCTAGAATGGAGTAAAAGTCTATAAAAGTTGTTGTATTGCTAGAAAACTTTGCTCAGCCATTTTGAAATTGTCTTTGCTTGAGACTTGTGCACAAATAAATGATTTGGACCTTCTGAACAGACTCCTGGTATTATTGGTTTGTCTGCGCTCTGCTGCTACATATTCTTGGTGCATTGGCCGGGAAGTTGTGGAACCAGAGTGTATATAGGGCAATATACCACGACTTTCCGCCTCTATAGGCTTGGTCCTGCCGGGATCGCGCCCTTCCGACGGGGGCTACTCCCTGGCGCCGCCGGTCCCTTGCATCGGAGGGAGCTGGTCGGACCTCGGCGGGTGCCGAGCCCGGCTGGAGCCAATGCCTCGAACCCGAGTGAGGGGAGTCCGAGGTCCAACTCATGCGCCTGCTTGGGAAGTTTGAGGACCGGATCCGGTGAGTATAGTTTTGATTTGTTGTCTAGACAGAGATAGAAAGAGCAGTGCTGCCATTGGAACTTGGAATTTGTAATCTCGAGAAAATTGGAAATTGGTAAGAGAGCTTGATCACCTCTCAAAGACGGACCGAGTACCCCCGCATGAGTATTCGCAGGGCGAAACCCCCGTCTTTTTGTAATTGGAAATTGGATAAGACTAGTCAGAATAGATAGAACGAAATGCATTTTGGGATACGTTGCTAGCATGATTGTGTGAATGAAGTGTGGATGAGAGGTCCGGCAGCACGGACCAAGTGAAGGCGGACCCCTGAGTAGCGCATTTCCTGACCGGGCGACCGCGTTCAGGTCGCGAAAAGGGGGAAGCGATTGTCGTCTTGTCTTGTTATTTGTTCTCCTTATACGTTTCCAGGGCCGTGAGGACCCCTTACCCACGGTCCGCCCTCCTTTTCCCTTTTGTCTGTTGTTGCGCGCACACATCAAAATGGGAGGGGCGGGGTCTACTAGGAACACTCCATTAGAATGTATGATCGCACATTATAAAGAGGGATATTCTGGAGATTATGGTACTAAAATGACAGCAGCCCGTTTACAGATTTTGTGTACTAGGGAGTGGCCCGATCTAGACCCCACCTGGCCTCGAGAGGGAACTTTTAATGTAGAAATTATCCAGGTAGTACACCGTAGAGTGCGGATAGCGCACCCCGATCAGTACCCCTATATAGATTCCTGGTTAAGTATTTGTGAAGATCCGCCCCCTTGGGCGCAGCGCTGTTATGAAGAACAGTGCAGAATAATGTTAGCGAAGACAGATTATAGTCAGAGAACAGAACAGCCTAGAATGAAAGAGCAGGATAAGAAGTCCAGGAAGAAGCCCGTCCTGGTAGATCCTGATTCCCCAGAAATGATTCCCCGACAGCCTCGAACTCCAGGTCCAGTAAGGGCTGCCCGACATCCCGCCCCAGAAACCCCGAGACAGCCGAGGTGGGACCCAACCCCAGAGCTATCACCCGAAGAGCAGGAAGATGAATCCTCTTTACATGAAGGTGAATCGTCTGAGACAGAAAAAGGAGAGTCAGATACAGAAGCAGAGCAATTAGAAACTGAAAATTCCCTAAGCGATGCTGACAGTGTAAAAGTGGTTGCCAGCACTAGCTTGCCAGCAAAATGCACATCCAAAGTGAAACATGTAGAGAAGAAGAAAGTGACCCCTGATAGGACAGTTACGAAAATATCCCTTAGATCCCAAAAGATATCTACTGCCAAGATGATGCCCTTACGGCAAGTCCCGGGAGTGCCCGTAAAGAATGAAAATGATGAGGTGGTAGCGGGACCCCTAAGTTATGTGTATGTCCCTTTCACCACAACTGATTTGTTAAATTGGAGGACACATTATGCCTCCTATACCGATAAACCCTTGGAACTTACAGAATTAATAAATACTATTATGGAAACCCACCAACCCACTTGGGCAGATTGCCGCCAGCTCCTGACCACTCTATTCACGACAGAGGAGCGAGCATGAATTAGAAAAGCAGCTATAGATTGGCTGGCGGATAACCCTGTAGCTCCGGGACAGGGGACGGGGAGAATAGACCATCGAGAAGCGGCCCTGAGAGAATTCCCGAATGAAGACCCCCGATGGGATCCAAATACAGAGGTAGGATCCACAGCCCTAGCCCGTTTTCGCCAAGGCTTTTTACAAGGTCTGAAAAGGGGGGGCCAGAAGGCTATGAACCTTTCCAAAGTTGCAGGAGTCATCCAAGGTATAGATGAGAGCCCCGCAGAATTTCATGAAAGATTAACCGAAGCATACAGAATGTATACTCCCTATGATCCCGAGGCACCAGGAAGTTTATGTATGGTGAATTCTGCTTTTGTAAACCAGTCTCAACCAGACATTAGACGTAAATTGCAGAAGTTAGAAGGGTTTGCGGGCATGAATACAACTCAGTTACTGGAAGTCGCTCATAAAGTGTATGTGAATCGTGATAATGAAAGGCAGAAAGAATGTGATCGAAAGATGAAGAAGAAAGCTGATTTTTTGGCTGCAGCCTTAGTTGAACAGAAAAGGGGAGGTGTCCCTAGTCGAAGGAGCCGAGGAAGGGGGCGGGGCCGAGGAGGAAGTCGGCCCCAAATAGGCGTAAACCAATGCGCCTATTGCTGGGAAGAAGGACATTGGAAAGATGCATGCCCGCAACTCGAAGACGCCCAGCAAGATGACGAAAACAATCATCAGTGGCGAGAAGAAAGACGAGGCCGTCCCCGAAACCTGGGGGGGGGGGGCCAATCGAGAGCAATTCCAGCGAGAAAGAGGAGGAGCTATCCAAGCAGTGACTACGACAATCCATGATGAAAATGACGTGGACTAGGACAGACCGGGCTCCGAGTTTGCTTTAGGTCTCCAGGAGCCTATGGTCGGAATACAAATAGGAGACCAAGTTATGAACTTTATGGTTGATACTGGAGCAGAACATTCCGTAATAGACAAAAAGATAGCCCCATTTTCTACAAAAGCAGTCACCATTATAGGAGCAACTGGTGCCAAAGCTACAAAATCTTTTCTTCAGAATCGTATATGCAGTCTAGGAGGACAGCAAATAACTCATCAATTCCTTTACATGCCCGAATGTCCAGTGCCACTACTGGGACGAGATATGTTAGCCAAGCTTCAAGCACAAATATCTTTCTCTGAAAAAGGAGAAATGCAAATGACAGTAAATCCCCCAGTCAAACCAGCAGGAATAATGCTGCTGACGGTTCCCCGAGAAGAAGAATGGAGATATTACATTGATGATTCTATCCAAGACACTTATTTCGAACAAACTTTAAAGAACATTCATGCACCACCTGGAGTATGGGCAGAAGGCAGTCCTCCAGGCCTAGCCAAACATATAGCCCCAGTAATTGTAACCCTTAAGCCTAGTGCTACACCAGTACACGTCAAACAGTACCCTCTCCCAAGAGCTGCAATTGAAGGCATTCATCGCCACTTGCAAAGATTGCTCGAATATGGCCTACTAAAAGTATGTCAATCCCCATGGAACACTCCACTTTTGCCAGTAAAGAAACCTGGGACGGATGATTACCACCCAGTGCAAGACCTAAGGAGAGTGAATGATGCAGTTGAAACTATACATCCAGTTGTACCCAATCCTTACACTCTTCTAGGACTGATACCTGCTGAAGCTACCCATTTCACTGTACTAGATCTAAAAGATGCATTCTTTTGCATAAGATTAGCCCCTGTAAGTCAAATATTGTTTGCATTTGAATGGCAGGACCCCATCTCTGGAAGAGGGGGCCAACTCACATGGACACGATTACCCCAAGGATTCAAAAATTCACCTACCATCTTTAGTGCTGCACTGAATCAAGACCTTTCAAGCTATCCAGTGGCCCCGGGGAAGAGAGTGCTTCTCCAATACGTGGACGATCTGCTGATAGCTGCCATATCAGAACTTGAATGTATACAAGCCACCAAAGATCTCTTGCAGTTACTAGATGAAGCTGGATACAAAGTTTCCAGAGCAAAAGCGCAACTATGCCAAAAAGAAGTGAAATACTTGGGTTTTCGTATAACCCAAGGAAGCCGAAGATTAGGCAGAGAAAGAAAAGAAGCAGTATGCAGAATTTCAACCCCAACAACCAGAAAGCAAGTCAGAGCCTTTCTGGGAGCGGCAGGATATTGCCGAATCTGGATACCCAACTTTGCCCAAATTGCCAAACCACTGTATGAAGCCACAAAAGGAGAAGAGAAGTCGCCACTGGAGTGGGGACTTGAGCAGGATACAGCCTTCAAGAAGTTAAAGGAAGAATTGATGTCATCACCAGCACTTGGACTACCAGATGTTCACAAGCCTTTCCACTTGTTTGTACATGAAGCACAGGGAAATGCCTTAGGCATGTTGACTCAGAGATTGGGAAATTGGGAGCGACCTGTAGCATATCTATCGAAACAGTTGGACACTGTGGCCAAAGGATGGCCACCATGCCTGAGAGCAGTTGCAGCTACAGCATTATTAGTGAGTGAGGCAGACAAGCTCACATTAGGACAGAACATACGAGTCACTGTGCCACATGCAGTCCTTGCCCTCATGGAACAAAAAGCAAATTATTGGCTCACCAATTCCCGAATGTTGAAATACCAGAGCATGTTATGTGAAAACCCACAGATACAACTAGAAGTGAGTCATGCCTTGAATCCAGCCACCTTGATACCCATTAGTGAAGAACTCCCAGAACATGACTGTATCGAAGTCATGGACACTGTGTTCTCCAGTCGACCTGACCTGACAGATGTGCCCATAGACAACCCTGACCAAGTCTATTATGTTGATGGGAGCAGTCTCATCCTCGATGGACGACGCTGTTCCGGATATGCAGTTGTCACTCAACATGAAGTAGTTGAGTCATCAGCTTTAGCCTCAGGCATGTCAGCTCAGAAAGCCGAATTGATAGCACTCACCAGAGCATTATTATTAGGAGCGAAACTTGTGCTAAATGTATATACAGATTCCAAATATGCCTTCACTACTCTACATGCCCATGGAGCTCTCTATAAAGAACGAGGGCTCATCACATCCGGAGGAAAGTCAGTCAAGTATGGTCCCGAGATACTGATGTTACTTGATGCAGTTTGGGCCCCAACACGTGTAGCTGTCATGCATTGCAGAGGACATCAAACAGGAAAAGGAGAAGTTGCCCGAGGAAATAGGTTTGCAGATGCCTCAGCACGACAAGCAGCTATGACGGGACAAATTACACCACAAGCTATGCCAATGCAAGCAGCATTGTTTCCAGTACCTCTGAATTTATGGACACCACGATATACCGCCAAAGAATTAGATTACTACTGTAACAAGGAAGATGGAGTACTGAAAGATGGATGGATTGAGCTGCCACCAGCAGAGGGCAGTCAACCCCCTGGACGAATAGTAATTCCTGAACTGTTAGGACCATCTTTTGTCAAAGCCTTCCATGAAGCCACCCACTATGGGAAAAGTGCTATGGAAAAAGCACTCAGACCCCATTTTTACATTACTCTATTGACAACCATATCAGCTTCAGTAGCACGTCAATGTCTAACTTGTGCCAAAAATAATGCCAAGCAAGGCCTTATAACGGCACCCCGAGTTCAGTCAGGAGGTGTAACCCCCATGCACAACCTCCAAATTGATTTTACCGAAATGCCTAAAGCCAATGGATATCATTACCTATTAGTATTAGTCTGTACTTTCTCTGGGTGGGTAGAAGCCTTCCCAACCAGAACTGAGAAAGCCCGAGAAGTTACCAAAGTTTTAATGAGAGAGATTGTCCCTAGGTTTGGAATTCCAGCAGTAATAGGGTCAGACAATGGACCCTCATTTGTCTCCCAGGTTACTCAACAGTTAGCAAAAGCTTTACAGATACAATGGAAGCTCCACACTGCATATAGACCCCAGAGTTCAGGGAAAGTTGAGCGAATGAATCGTACCCTAAAAGCCTAAATGTCTAAGCTTTGCCAGGAGACACACTTGAAGTGGCCTCAAGTGCTCCCAATAGCTTTACTTAGAATACGCTCAGCTCCTGTAAAATCAACAGGATTTTCCCCTTTTGAAGTTCTGTATGGTAAACCCCCACCAATAGTGCAGGGAATTAAAGGAAGTTTAGCCCAAATTGGTTCAGAAATAACCAGGCAAGAACTCCTAGCTCTTAGTTTTGTTCTGCAGACTCTCCATGCGTGGATCCAAGACCAGTTGCCTATCAACTTGACGGAACCTCTGCATCCCTACCAGCCTGGTACTTCGGTGTGGATCAAAGATTGGAAGAAGACACCGTTGGAACCCCATTGGAAGGGACCATACACCGTCATCCTGTCTACCCCAACTGCAGTAAAGGTAGCAGAGATCGACGCCTGGATCCACCACAGCCGAGTCAAGCCCGCCGCTGATCCTGAACCTGAGCAGTGGACAGCAGAACAGCATCTTGATGCACCTTTGTGAGTTACTCTGAGACGGCAACCAGCAACTTAGACACTTCATCACAGTGCCTTGCAGTAGCCAAGTCTTTCGAAGAGGATTGCTGTTTTCTCCATGCAGCAACAGTTTTGTTTCAACGAACCCCAATCTGTGTGTGATTTTGCACACTACTTTGATACTACATTAATTAACCATACTTCAAAAACCAACTGAAATTGCTAAGTTGGTTGAGGTGTGATGGACAACTTGAGGATCTTCAATCAACACTCAGCACCCGTTGAATTGCTTCATTAGCGCACGGGACGAAGAAAAAGAACGTCGTGGTCAAGATCTGCAAGCTGAGGATTCAGAAGAACTCCAATCAACATGTATCTTTGTCTTTGCTTTGTCCTGGTTGCCTTCTTTGGAGGTTTTGAACTGACTTATGCTTTTTTTTTTTTTATAAACTTTATTTAAATTCCATCCATGAACAACAATAAAACATCAAACAATAGCAGCCCGGGGAGTGCACTCTTATCCCCGCCAGGGCGCAATATAAAGAAACACAACAGATGGATTATATCATTTTATCCCAACCCACTGCCTCCCACCCACCCTTCCCCCACCTCCTCACCCCCCCCCCCACCCACCCCACAACCAATGTGAAATCATACAAACACAATCGGCAGCAACTACTATTCCAAAGTCCAGTGCCTCAAGTCCCCAACTGGAGGATCTCATTGCGACTACGAACCCCGAGTTGTTGGATATAGGGTTCCCAAATTGACATAAACATGGCCCAACGCTTGACACTGCCCCGCGCCATCCAGCGCTCCGTTAGCATCAAATGGTGGAAACTATTCCGCCATTCAGCAAAGGTAGGTGGCTGGGGGTCCCTCCACAGGCGGAGTATCGGCCCCTTTCCCACCAGACAAGCCTTCCGCATTAATAGCCTTTCTCCTCTCTTCGCTGGGGCGGGAGGTCCCATCAGGTCCAACACTACAAAGAGACCAGTCCATCTCAGTTGTTGCTGCAGTAACCTGCTCAGAAAAGCGCCTATTTTAGCCCAATAGGAACGTAATCTCCGACATCCCCACCACATATGCAGTAGAGTGGCCAGAGACTCGGAACAACGAGGACAGCTACCATCCGTCGGTAGGCGGCTACGAAATGCCCTCCGCGGAGAGAAATTAGCTCTGGTCACACATTTAAACTGAACCTCCCTCCAACGAGACCCCTGTGCCACATGTACTATCCGTCTCAAAGCCGTCTCAACCAATCCCGGGGCAACCTCCCCCCCTAACTCAGCCTCCCATGCCACCTCAACCCCCCTATAGTAAGGAGGTGCTCGGAAGCTGTCCAGGCGGTGTTTCAAAGTAGAGATCGAGGGCGGATGATCCTCCCCCAAACTAAAAAACTCCAAGATTGCGGCGGAGCGTTCAATTTGCAGTGCTCCCCGCGGTAAAGATGCTACATAGTGAGAGGCCTGCATGTATGCAAAGCAGTGTCTAGGTGGCAGGTCATACTCCCGGCTCAGCGTCCGAAAGGATTTACAGCCTCCCACAGAATCCACCAAATGCCCCACATTCCGTATGCCTCGCAACCCCCAATCCCGAAAGGTCCCCGTCTCCGAACCGGGAGGAAAATTGATGTTCCCTTGTAGAGGCAACCAGCTGGAGACCCTCCACGTTTCATTCCAATATTTATTGAGTTGTTGCCAGGTTCGTTTAACAGAATCTACCAATGCACTCCGCAGTATACCCCCGGGTAGCTTACATTTCGGTTCATGGAGGACCCCCAACAAGGTAAACGGGTGTACCAAGTTCTCCTCCAACGCCCTAGGTGTATATACTTCGGTATCCCCCAGCCAGTCCCCCAGATGGCGAGCCTGACAGGCCAGACTGTACAACTTCAAATCCGGCAATCCCATACCCCCATGCCGCCACGGCCCTACCAACCGGACCCAAGGGATACGCGCCCTTTTCCCTTTCCATAGAAACGTTTTAATAGAGGCCTCCAGTCGACGAAGATCCTGACCCAGCAGCCAGACTGGTAGAGTCTGCAACCAATACAGAAACCGCGGCAAGATAATCATTTGTATGGCCGCTATTCTCCCAGAGAGCGATAGGGGTAAAGATTCCCATGCCTTTAATTGTGCGGACAAGCGTTTTGAGAAACGATCAAAGTTACAGGCATATAGCGCCCGAGGTCGTCTAGGCAATACAATACCCAAATACACAAAATCATTATCCGCCCACCGAAGGGGGAACTCTCCCCCCCACTTGTTACGGAGAAGCCCCAAAACATCCAGGGCCTCCGACTTGTCCCGATTAATGCGGAGTCCGGCAAAGGTCCCAAAGCGTGTGAATTCACCTAAGAGGGCCTGCAAAGAAGCACCGGGGCTGGATAGGTGAACCAACAAATCATCAGCAAAGGCTGAGACGGTAAACTCCTGTTGGCCCACCCTCACCCCCTTTATCTCCCCCGAGCTCTCAATAACACGGATCAAGGGGTCCAAGGAGAGGACAAACAGCAAGGGGGAGAGAGGACAGCCCTGTCGCGTGCCCCTCTCCAACGCAAAGGCGTCGGAGAGCACCCCATTGCACAAAATACCCGCTGTTGGAGAGAGATATAAACTCTGCACCAGTTGGCAAAAAGCAGTGCCCAGACCATAACGCGGCAGGAGGTTCCAGAGATAGTGCCAATTAACCCTGTCAAAGGCCTTCTCTGCATCGAAGCTAACAAGAAGCGAGGCCTGTTGCCGGGCATGAACCCATTCCAAGGAGGCCAGAATTTTCCGGAGGTTCCGAACCGCGTAACATCCTTTCACAAAACCTACTTGTGCTTCGTGAACTAAGTGTCCCAACACACCCGCCAATCGAACAGCCAAAACCTTTGCTAGCAATTTTAGATCAAAATTAAGGAGGGAGATAGGGCGATAAGAAGCAGCCGATAATGGGTCTTTACCCGGTTTTGGGATCAGGGTAATGTGGGCGTGATTCTGCCCCCAGCGGAAGGCCCCACGCTCCGCCCTCTCACTAAAAACTTCTCGGAGGAGCGGGCTTACACAGTCACTAAGGATTTTGTAGAATTCTGCACCGAGCCCATCCGGTCCTGGCGTTTTACAACAACTGGCCACCGAGATAGCGGATTGTATCTCCTGCGGGGTAATAGGCTGGTCTAACTCCGCTCTCTGCTCCTCAGAGAGCCGGGGCAAGTCCAATCCACTCAAATAGGTAGACATTGTCTCAGCTGGCCCGGGCTCCGCGCTATACAAAGATTGAAAAAAACCTCGGAAAACCTTAGCAATGTCCTCCCTCCTTTTATGCACCCTACCACTATCGTCTCGAAGTGCCGCCACCAAGGAAGAGCCTCGGCGACCCTGTAGACAACGCGCCAGCAGCTTCCCAGGCTTCTCCCCATAGCAGTGTAACCGATACCGATAGTAAAGAACTGACTTCTTGGCCCGTTGATGCAGTAACTCATTAAGGTCCACTTGAGCTTCCCAGAGCTGTTTCTTAAGAGCGGGGGAGGGAGCATGAGCACAGCTGCGACGGAGTTTGGTCACCCGTCTTTCAAGCGTAATGATGCGTGCAGCCAAAGTTCGACGCTTCCGAGCAGCAAACCCTATAATATCCCCCCTAAGGACCACCTTTGCTGTCTCCCATATCAATTCAGGGTCGTCGATATGGCCTTGATGGTCACTAATAAACTCCTTCCACCTCTGCCGGATAAACTGATGGAACTGCGGGTCATGATAGAGTCCCAGAGGGAATCGCCAAATCCGTGTATATGGGACTACTTCCCCCCATTGCAAATCCACCCAAACCAAGGCGTGATCAGAGACCTCCAAAGGGCCAATCTGGGCATCGCCCGTAGGGGCGAATAACGCGGCGGAGAGGAGAAGATAGTCAATACGCGCGCTAGTGCCATGGGCCCTAGATTGGTGGGTAAAGTCCTTTTCTAAGGGGTGGAGCAGTCGCCAGGGGTCAATTAAGCCCAGGTGCCGACAAAATTGTTGCAGCACTCGAGACGACAAGACTCTCTCCCGCATCTCCCCCCCCCTAGATGTATCAAGGTCGGCATCCAGGACCCCGTTGAAGTCCCCCCCAAGGATCAAGGGGCAATCAGGCATTTGTTCAACCACCGACGCCAAGCCACTATAAAAACCCGAGTCACATATATTGGGGCCATACAAATTTCCAAGAATTACCTGTCTCCCCTCGAGGTGGCCTGAGACCAAAAGGGACCTCCCGTCTGTATCCGAGCGAATGGTGCCCGCCACAAAACGAAGACGTTTGTGGACTAAGATAACCACACCCCCCTTAACCCCTTTAGCTGGTGATCCCCACACCTGCCCCACCCAGTTCCTACAGAGTTTGGCATGTTCCTCCGCTGACTGGTGAGTCTCTTGGAGCATGGCAATATCGCAGTGATGTCTGGCCAAAGCCTGTAGGATTTTATATCTCTTAATAGGGCTCCCCAGGCCACAAACATTCCAGGAAATAATCTTCAGAGCAACGGGGCAGTGTCAAGGTCCTGGCATGAGTACCTTCCTATGCGTGAAGAGAGGACCCCCCCAGCCTGGAGCCCTCCCAAACCAGCCCTCCATCGAGAACCCTGCTGCCGATTGGAAAATCCCAGAGTAACAAATATCCCCCCCTCCCCTTCCCCCGCAATCCCCCCCCACCCCTCCAGTCCCCCCCTCCCCCCCTCCCCCCTCCCCTTCCCTCCTCTCCCCAACCCTCCTCTATCAGTCCGTCCGAGGGGTCGGACAAACTTCCCATGACAAAACGGGCTACCCCTTCTATAACCTTCATAGCCTCCTCCCTAGTGTTCAATCAGCAGCTACCCATGCATTTGCTCAGCACCCCATAGCCCTCTATGCCTTCCCACTCTCCGAGACCCATAGTGCCCCTCTGCGCTCCATCACACCTAGCACACCGTCAGAGCCCAATGAGTCCCGGGCAGCTCCCCGGGACCCAGTACACATCCTGGGGACCCCATAATCCCCACCCGCAACCCCCAACGCAGGTCGGGAGTCCAACGGCCAGAGTGACAGCCTCCCCCCACCCACTCACCAGGCCCGAGGGGGATACACTTGAAGGGAGTAAAGGGCCAACTATTCTTAGAGGGCCATAGCTAGACCGCCCTCCAGCAGAAACATGCAACTCCTCCCTCCCTTCCCCCCCCCCCCCCCCACGTATAATCCCCTCTACGGGTCCCCGCGGGAGTGCAGCCGTCAGGCTGTGTTCCTGTCGGAGCCGACAGTTCTCTCTCCCCAAAGCACAACTAACTGCGCGCTACAATAACCACTATGGGGCAGGGAGGGACCGGTCAACAACCACCCAAAGCCATCCCAGTCACTCGCACGCCCCCCCCCCCCAAGCAAGTGCACGCCGCTCAACTCACACATCCACATGCAACCCGACCCGACCCGAGTTCCCCCGTCCCCTTCTCCCCCACTCACAACACTTAAAGTCTGATAAACAAGATACACTATAGTTATAACAGGGTCACCACTGAAGTGCCACTATGCAGCACTAGTGCAGTATAATATAACTTATTAACCAGTCTGGTAGCGGAGCCGCTAACCAGGGACCCCCGAGCCCTCCCTATCCCTCCCCCCCCCCGCGACCAAGTACACATCACTCAAACCAACACATGCACAGTCAATCCAACCCCCGCTACTCCCCGCGCTCCCTCTCCCTCAGCACGTGGCGGCAGCCATCTTAGATTCTAAAAAGCAAGGTAAAACCTCAACGGTAACAATGTTACTGCTCAAGTGCTAGAACGTAGCATCAGTGCGGAACAGTGTAGCAGGGATCGGAAACAAACGCAACACTTATCATCAAGCCCACTAATGCCACCCGACCTCCCAGCCTCACTAAGGCAATTATCTAAATAGCATCACAACAAGTCGTTAGGGGAGGGAGGGAGGGAGGGGAGCGGGGAAAGACAGCGCTTACACAGCCCCCAAGGGCAAGGAGCAGTCCCAGGCCGTCGGAGATGTCCTTCGACCACTGGGGTTCCCCCCACAATGTCAGTGTGTCAGTAAAACATCAGTCAGCAGAGTCATGGGCTGGAACCACCAGCAGTGTTGAGAGTGTCCAAGAAGGAAGCTGCCGCTTCGGGTGAGAGCAGGAACCGAGGCCGACCCTGGTAGTCCACTCTTAGTCGAGCTGGATACAGGAGGGAGAAACGCACCCCTTTTCTCCGGAGTTGAGTGCACACAGCAGCGTAGGCCCGTCTTTGCTGGCTAACGAGCATCGAATAATCTTGAAAAACCAGTATGCGCTCTGCGTTAGAGTCCTGCCCGCTGCGGCTCCGGGCTGCTCGGAGCACATCTTCCTTCCTCCGGTAGTCCAAGAAGCGCGCTATAACAGCACGCGGGCTCCTTGCTTGTTCTCTCCGTGGACCCAATCTGTGCACTCGTTCCAATTTAGTGCTGGTGTTATCATTATCGCCCATAAGTTTAGCAATCCAAGCCAGAATCTCTGGGATCCCTACGAATCGCAGATTTTTACGCCGCCCTCGGTTTTCTAAATCATCAAGTTTTTCACCATGTTGCTTAACCAACTTTTCCAGGGCTTCCACTCGGGCTTGTAACGAGTTCTGCGTGTCCTCGATATCGGACACACGTGTCTCCACATGCTCAACGCGGCCTGAGAAGTCTGTTACACGTTGGCCGACACTGTGTATCTGCTCCGATATTTCTTGAAATCGAGCATCGAGGGCCTGCACCACTGCCGCGGAAACCTCCGCCACCAGCCCCTGAGTGTCACTAGTGCCGGGGCTACGAGGTACGTTCTCCGCCGTTTTAGCCTCCGGGAGCTGAGCCTTCTCCTTCCTCGGAGTTTTCGTCGCCATCGGGCCACTTACTACGCTGCGAATGAGACACTTCCACCAAGCCGCTAGGGATTCAGCGCAGCGAACAATTAGTATGAGGAAATTCCACCAAAAGTGGGAGAATATTGCTGGTTTGAGGGGTAGGTTACCCGGAGCTGATCAGCACACGTCCGATCAGCTCATTTGCCAAACCGGAAGTCCTGACTTATGCTTTACCTCCATGCACCACTTGCATTACTTCTACTCGAACTGGACTAAAAGTAACTCAGACTTTGATTTACCATTCTTATTATACCTGCACTGGAAAAGTGACCCGGTGTATTTATAACACCACTGAACTAAATGTTTGCACCAATGGCAAATCTAGAGTATGCTATAATCCGCATCAGAATCCATCCTATTATACGCTGGAAATACGATGGAAGGATGCAGATGGACCTATAATAGCTGCTACGCCACCACTTAAGGACATTACTAGACCTGCTGTTTTGTATTTTGATGCATGTAATGTCATAAACAGAGATAGTCGCTCCACCTGTGGTACCTGGGAAAAAGCGTATCGAAATGACCATAAGTATATGTGCCCAGAAGGTGCCATAGGATGGAGAAAGTGTACAGGTAAAAAGGAACCAGGCTATAGTACTGCCCCTGAAGCAGATTACTATTGCCCGGATTGGGAATGTGTTTTTTATGCTACATGGAATAATGGTATAGTTGACGAAAAGATAGATAAACGAATGGCCACTTTAACCAAGTCAACAACAAATGATAAATGTCAGAAAGATGCTTGTAACCCCTTACACTTGCAGATACACAATCCCAATGCATGGAAACAAGGATACAAGTTTGGTTTACGTATTGCCGGTGGAGCAATAGATCCTGGGACCATTGTGTATATTAGATTGAATACCCAAGCCCACAAGTCATCTAAATATCATATCCATAATACCTTCTATGAGGCCATGCATGTAAATAAGTTTGAAATCCCTCATCCTTCTCAGAATTTATTTTTAGAATTAGCTGGAGCAGTAGTATCTAGTCTTAAAATCTCAAATTGTTATTTCTGTGGCGGAACCCAAATGGGAGACCAGTGGCCATGGGAAGCTCAAGAACTAAATTATTCCTTGACTTACAATCAGACTGAATTACACAAGACTACTAGCGAATGGATGTTAGCGCACTCAATTGTTGGACGTCTTTGCTATACCAGAACTGGACTCCAGTTCACCCAACAGGTAGGACAGCTGGTCTGTCTTAGCCAGAAATTCTATAATGCCACTACTAAAAAGACGTCATGGTGGTCAGGAATCAAACACCCTGAACCTCCTAACCCATTAGCCAGATTTCCTGAACTTGCTGATTTATGGACCAATCTTGCCAAGACCCATGTCTGGCAAGCCCCACCTGGCCTCTATTGGATCTGTGGAAACCGAGCTTATGCACAACTCCTGCCACAATGGGGAGGAGCATGTGTCTTAGGGACCATCAGACCTTCCTTCTTTCTTTTAAACACTGAACATGAAGAACAATTAGGATACCCAGTATATACTACCCACCGACACAAAAGAGCATTGAGACAGAAGAGATCACCCCTCCAGGTAGGCAAGTGGGAGAAGTGGCAGGGGGATGATTGGCCACCAGAAAGAATCATTGAGTATTATGGGCCTGCCACTTGGAATGATGATGGAATGTATGGATATCGAACCCCAGTCTATATGATTAATCGTATTATCCGCTTACAAGCAGTAGTTGAAATAATAACTAATGAAACTAGCCAAGCTCTCACACTTTTAGCTAGACAAAGTACTCAGATGCGCACTGCTATATATCAGAATCGCTTAGCACTTGATTATTTGTTAGCAGCTGAAGGAGGAGTATGTGGTAAACTGAATTTAACTAATTGCTGTTTAAAAATAGATGATAAGGGTCAAGTAGTTGAAGAAATTGCTAAAGATATGCAAAGACATGCTTATGTGCCAGTACAAACTTGGCACTCATTGAAATTCCCTAATTGGTTTGCTAATCTGTTCTCATGGCTGGGAGGATTTAAGACTTTCATTATCTTAGTACTAATCCTTGTTGCTGTTATTTTCTTATTACCCTGTTTAATCCCATGTTGTATGCGTTCTATCCATAATGCTATTGATAGTACAGTAGAGCGGAAGACCGCAACTAAAATAATGGCCCTATATAAAGCTAGTCCTAGTCGAAATCCTTCAACCATGGTATAACTATTTCAAGGTGATTTCATTCTCACACCTTATTAAGTAATAGGGTGAGATTAATCAAAGGGGGGAATGTGGCAGGTGTAGGCCTGTGATCCACTTTGTCTGATATAAGCAAGCAAGCCTGGCTAGCTTGACCTGTAAATGAAGCTAGTGGAGAGGCCTATGGGAATTGCACATCCCCCAATCTGCCTGTAGAGCTGGAACACAGCGAGGACATAGCAAGAATATTGAACTAGCTTAGATAAGCAGAACTGGAAGATGGAAAAATACAGAAAAATATGTTTAAAAGTTACTGATAAGAAAGTACATCTGCAAGGGATTTAATTGGGACTGCTGACAGATGAGTTGCAGAGCCCTGCTCCCCTACATTTTATTATTATTATTATTATTTATTTTATTTTATTTAACATCTCTTATATACCGCACTATTATCATCAGCGCGGTTTACATGGAACCAAACATATACATACAGAAAAACTGTAGTGCATTTTACAAGTAACAGGAATTTGAACTTGGTAATAAAGGGAAACTATGTACATTATGTAACTATATACAGTAGTCTATACACATTAGTCACAGTTGAAGTTGTCTTGACCTGAGTATGGATGTAGTATTTCTCTTGTGCAAAACTAAATTGGGAAATAGCTTAAGAAGAGGTGGTGTTTGAGACTTTTTCTGAATTGTGTTAGGCTGGTTATGGCTCTCAGTTCTGGTGGGAGTGCATTCCAAGCTATTGGGGCATGAATGCTGAAGGCTCTTTTAGATGTTTCCTTAGTGTATCTGACTGTTTGTCTTGGGATTGTTAATGAGTTTATAGCAGTTGATCTTCTGGATCTATTGGGAGTCTGTGTGTGTAAAAGGTTGGTGATCGTTGATGGTGCTTGATTGTTTAGGGCTTTGAAAGTAATGATTAGTATCTTGTAGTGGATTCTTGCGTTGGTTGGTAACCAGTGGAGTCTTTTTAGAATTGGGGTTATGTGGTCTGTCTTTGATATTCCTTCGAGAACTCTAGCAGCGGTGTTCATCGCCAATTGTAGGGGATTTAAAGTTGATTGCGGGAGACCATGTAGAATTGCATTTGCGAAGTCAAGATGAGGCATTACCAAGGCTTGGTAGACAGTTCTGAAGTCTGTGGGTTCAATGGAGGGGAACGGGTAAACGTAGATCAATTGTTTACATCATCAGAATATAGAAGGACTAGGGGACATGCAATGAAGCTACAGGGTAAACTATTTAAGACTAATAAGAAAAACGTTTTTTAACTCAACGTGTAATCAAACCCTGGAATTTGTTACCGGAGGATGTAGTAAAAGCTGTAGCTGGGTTTAAAAAAGGTTTGGACAAGTTCCTGGAGGAAAGATCCATAAACCACGATTAAAAGGGACCTGGGCTATCACTGCTTGACTCAATACAAGCTTTGTGGAACCTGTGTCTTTTGGAGAAACTGCTAGGTACTTATGACCTGGATTGGCCACTGTTGGAAACATGATACTGGGCTTGATGGACCTTGGTCTGACTTATGTTCTTATGTTCTGAAAATAATCCAGCGGGCTCAGTGAAGTATGCAGGGTGAAGGTTTTCCCGAAATATTTCTTTTGATAAGATAAGATATAATTGAAGACAGGCAGATGTCTAGACTACTCCAAGCTTTGATCGGTTTTGTATTTAAGTCAGAGTGGCTCAGGGAAAGTATTCAACCTGTACACTTTGTTTTCTCTCATTGCTGGCAATAAAAACATAAAATAATGCTCAAGCAGGCATTGTGTAGTATAGAACTTTATTTCAGAATCCACATTTCCATGATTGCTGCACTAACTGCCCTGAGTCATTGGACTCAAGCACCCCCTGCTCTGTAGTGGTAATGAGCTCCCCCCAATTTGCTTAACTCCCAATGCACAGCTCTAGAAGGCCTTTTATGCAATGCAATGTGTGCCTTTGAGTCAGTCCTGACTCCCCTGAAGCTCCTGGGTTTTCTTGGCAGTGTCACCAAAAGTAGATTGCCAGGCCTTTCTTCCAAGGCAATGGTGGGTTAAGTGACATGCCCAAGGCCACAAGGAGTGCTAGTAGGAATTGAACCCTGGTTGCTTGGTTACCAAGCCAGTGTTCTAACCACTATGCTACTCCTCCACGCCAAGCCTTTTATAGTTCCATCCAAAAGACAGAATGGATAGACCCACTGACAGTGATGTATCTCTTAGCCCATCCCCATTACATCACTCCAGACACTCAAACACGTAGGAGCGGAGATTCCAGAAACTTCCTCATTGTAAATATGGAGGGAACATTTTGGGGTCCTACATCAACAAAAGATGACAAAAAAGAGCAAATGTGAGTGTGGATCCAAGAAAAGAAACCCTGATAACATAAACAGATTAACTCACACTTGCTCAAACATACAGGGGCTCTTTTACTAAAGGACGTTAGGGTGTTGCACCAAAAGTGACAAAACTATGGCCTGTTAGGTGCAACACCACTGAAGAAGAAATATTACAGCATATATGAATAGTTTCTACCTAGGAAATGGTAACTATGTCTAATGTGATCCATGACAGTATGATTATAGCCTCTCTCTTTCTGCTGAGAAGATACTGTAGAGTTTCATACTTTCCTCTCTGTGTGTCAGGAATCTGTATTTACAGCTTATGCTCATTCATTTTCATCTAATAAAATTCTTCTTTATATGTCATTGCTGTTTACTGGAAAATATATAATTAAGCTTTCATCCTGCAGCGTCAGATATTTTTCTTAACTGTGGATTGCAACATTATGTATGTTTATTCTGTTTCTTTTGAGACATAAGGTTATGATTTTCCACAAACCTTTTGTGATTGATTATGTTAATTGGTATGCAGTCTTGTCAAATATTACACTGTGATGTCGGTTTCTCTGACATTTATTTACAACCATGCTGCAACAGAGAAGACATGCCAGTTGAAGCAAACAGAGGCTTTGCTGTGCTTCGTCAGGAAATGGGTCAGCGGGATAGACCAAGGGGGTCATTTTAGAAGCATCCAGACATGTAGATGGCAGCATTGATACAGTGCATCTAGATTGCATACACATGCAAGCAGTGATTTTGGAAAGCTTCTGTTTGCTGGTGTAAAATCCCCGGGACACAGAGATGTCAAAGGGGCGTAGTTTGCCCATGGTTTGGGCGGAGCAGGTACAAAGACCAACCATACCCCCTTCCTCCACCACCAGACGCTCCCCTGACATCTGCAGATCCCTTGCAAAGAGGAACCAAAGGCACAAGGGAACAGGGTGAATCAAAACCAAACCCTCTGTATGTGGAACCAGTCTTTATTAAAAACCCCTACACTGACAGTGTTTCAGCACTGTGAACCTTCGTCAGGGGGTATATGTATTCAGACCTCCAACAAAACATATATATAGCATATTAAAATGATAAAACAACCAAACTAAAACTTATATAATGTGTGTAATATTGATAAAAAGTACAGTTAAAAGAACATATTAAACAACAAGCCACCAGTCTCTCCTTGAGCTCTACTCGTACTGGCTTTTGCTGCAGATCCGCAAAGGTTGCCCACAGAGTTCCCTACCTCAAAATATGGGCATTATGATACCAATGAAAACCAGAAAAGTGTACTCCCCCTGCTTCTTTACTCGCTTTCAACTTTATGACAGTGATCCTAGGTGGTTTCCCTGCCCATAAAAATGTTATAATTAGTCTTTCCAAACTTCTGTATAACGATATTGGGAGCAAAACTGGGAACATGCCAAGTATGTAGTTTATCTTGGGGACAAGAACCATTTTGACTGATTCCAAATGGCCCCACCATGTTAAATGAAGAGGCGACCAATGCAAAGTAAAGGAACGTATGAACTCTATCAAGTTTACAGTGTTAGAGTTCAATGTCTCTTCTAATGAGGGGCTTAATTTCACACCTAAGTATTTGATCGTGGAGGCCTCCCATTGAAAGGGAAAATCTGCAATTAAGGATACATAAGTGTAGTTGATAAGGGGGTAGGCCACTGATTTTGACCAATTAATTTTATATCCTGAAAGGAGTGAATATTGCGCGATCATCTGCAAAACTTGGGAGATCAAAGCTGGTCTCACAAATAACACTAGGTCATCTGCATACGCAGAGAGTTTAATATGTAAGTCAGCCACCTTGATTACCTGAATCTCTGCAGACTGCCTAATTAGCAGTTCCAGAGGTTTTAGGGCCAGATTAAAGAGAAGAGGGGAAGAGGACAGCCCTGACGAGTGCCTCTATATAAGGGGAAGACTTGAGATAGCATACCGTTGATCAGAATGTGAGCATTAGGGCAGGATTATAAGACCCAAAGCATTTTTGCAAAGTTCTCTTGGAAGCCAAACCACTGAAGAACATTGATCAAAAAAGACCATTCCAGCCTAGCGAAGGCCTTTTCGGCATCTAGTGAGAGCCCCACACAAGGAGAGTCAAGTTGCTAGGATATTAAAAAGGAGACGACTGTTGTCTGCAGTCGACCTGCGGCCATAAAACAACATTGGTCTGGGTGGATCAGTGAATGCATGACTCCTGCAAGGCAGTGGGCCAATACACTGAATATAATTTGTAGTCAGCATTCAGAGAATGAAATTGGTCGGTAGTTTGCTACCTTCTTTGGATCCCAACCTGGCTTTTCCAACGCTACTATGGTTGCTCCTGCAAATGACCCGATATCTCCCTTGCTAGACTGCAAGAGATGATAGTATATATTTAACTTCAGCAAGAGATCCTTAGCGAATACCATATAGAATTCTACAGGCAACCCATCCGGGCTTGCTGCCTTCCCACATTCATGGTCACCAAGGCACTTTGCAGCTCCTCAACTGAAATCAGCGGATCCAGTGCAGCAGCCTGTACCTCTGATAGCTTTGGGTGTGACACATGACCTAAACGTTTCCCAAAAGCTCCAGAATCGGATATAACTTCAGAGTCATATAATTTAGAGTAGAGGGCCCGGAAGGCCTCCGCAATTTCAGCGTTATCCATTAGTTCCCCCTTCTGGTCATCCTTTATAGAAGCAATATGCGACCTGTTGGATCATGCCTTCAAAGAGGAAGCCAAGAGCCTTCTAGTCTTATTCTGTTCTGTATAGTATCGAGCTTGCTAGCAAACAAAACCTGCTCTACTTCCATACTGAGGATAGTGTTATATTGATAATACAACTGTTGGAGTCTGAGCAGAATAGAAGGGTCTTTTCGCTTTTGTAGGAGCCACTCCCCCACTCTAATTTGTTCATCCAGTGCCCTAATCTTGACCTTTGCCAGTTGAGCTGGGTTAATTGAAAAGCTGGTAATCGCTGCTCTCATCGAGGCCTTAAATGCTGCCCACCATGCCCAGCAGGACATATCTCCTGATACATTAATTAGAAAAATCTCCTGTATAGCCTGCTGGATGACTGCCTAAACAAAATGCAAAGATGTTAATGCTGCACATTTTCCAGAGCTGACATATTCCAGTTAATAAATTCAAAATAAAAAAGTATTTTTCTACCTTTTGCTGCTAGTGCATTTTATTTTTCAGTTGCAATTGTTCCAGTCACCTTCTTCTAGTTTATTCTTGTCTTCTGTTAACTCTCCATTGTCTGCTGTCCATTTGTCCTTTCTTCTCTCTCCCTAGTTTTTTCCATTCTCTCTCTACATCTACTTTAACATACTGAACTTTCCCCTTTTGCTCTTTCCTCTATTTCTTTCTTTATTCCTTTTTCATCCACTCCTCAATCCCCACTTACTCTCCCAATACCCGGCCAATCGTAGATTTTTCTTCCACAGAAAATATCTTCCCTTCTCCATCCTCACTCTCCCAGTCCCATCCCCTTCCAGTCCTCTCCCAACATCGGCTCCTTTCTAGTTCTAGACCCATCCAGCATCCGCTCCCTTCCAGTCCTGTTCTCCCACCCCTCGCATCAGCTCATTTCCAGTCCTAGCTCCCCCATCAGCCCATTTTCAATCCTAGCCCCCATCAGCCATTCCAGTCCTATCCAAGCTCCCCCATCATCCCATTTCCAATTCTAGCCTCCATCAGCCATTTTCAGTCCTATCATAGCCCCCCATCAGTCCATTTCCAGTCCAAAGTTCTCCTATCAGCTCATTTCCAATCCTAGCCCCCCATCAGCCTATTTCCAGTCCAACCCCCCCCCCCCCCTAATCAGCCATTTCCAGTCCTAGCCTCCCTTCAATCAGCCCATTTCCAGGCCTAGAGGGAGCTGAGCAGGCCCTGGTGCACCTCTCTACAGCCATCGAAGTGAAGAATGCTGTTTTTCTTTACTTCAGCAGCTGTGTTCGGGAGCCACTGTAGCAAGGTATGCCAGGGCCTGCCGGGAACCAAATAGTATGTGCGGGATGTTGTTGGCGCGGGGCCCCCTGAAGCACGGGGTCCTGTGTGAACAACATTCTTGCACAATTGATGGGCTGCCCCTGCCTGTCCCATGGGCCAGTAACAAACTGCTGGCCACAATTTTGGCCCCCTTGAAGAAGGGCACCCCCTGCCACGCTTTCCCAGATTACCAGGTAGCACTGGCCCTGAATCTATATACTTCAGACACATAATATCAAAATTTATTAGTATAAGGTAATAACTGTCTAGCAAGGAAGCAGGGCTACACACGGGGACATAGAACAGCACTGTTAGAACACACATAAAAGAGGTTAGCTGCTTTTAATCTTGAAGGACAGTGGAGGAAAAGTTAGGGTCATTGGTAGGTCTCTCTCATTTGCTTCAACAGGTACCAAAGCTCCACCAACTGAATGATGGCTGGGAAAAATCATATTGCCAAAACTGTTGCCCCCGTTACAGCTTCAGTCTCTGTCCAGACAAACAGCCCAATGCCAGTCATGGGACTGATTCCATGTACAAGATGCCTGCAAGCTGAATCCCTCAGAAAGCAAGTTGAGGAGTTCAGAGAAGAGGTGGCAAGGCTGAGAAGCATTCAAGACAGTGAGGAGTACATTGATGAGATGCTTCTTGAAGCATCCAAACTCTCTGACAGAGGTGAAGATGGGATGCTACAAAATGAAGGGAGTTGGACATGAGTCACCAGAGCCTGCAGAATCAACAATCCAGCTCCTCCAGTCCTTGAAGAACCTTTATGCAACCCTGAAAGTGGAGGAGGTGAAAGCATCCCAGGAAAGGGAAGAACCAGGGCTCAAGCACCCCAAAGTTGCAGAAACGGTGACCATAAGGAAGTGAAGGATAGTCGTGGTTGGTGATTCTCTTCTGAGGGGTATTGAGGTGTCCATCTGCTGACCAGATGTGATGTCCAGAAAGGTGTGCTGTCTGCCAGGTGCCAAAATCCAAGAGCTATGGAGAGTTTGCCAAGACTTATCAAGCCTACTGACTATTATCTTATATTGCTCATCCATGTCGACACAAATGATACTGCTAGATATCCCTCTGAGTGTATCAAGAGTGATTTCATGGCTCTGGTACAGAGAGTGAAGCAGATAAGTGCACACGTGCTGTTCTCTTCAATTCTCCCTGTTGAGGGTAAAGGATGAGGCAGAGAAGCTCGCATCCTAGAGATGAATGTATGGCTGTGTGGATGATGTCATTGAGCGCCTTTTGGTTTCCTGGACCATGGAATGATTTTCCAAGGGCTGCAGAGCAGAGATGATGTCCACCTAGCCAAGAAAGGTCAAAATGTCTTCTGCAGCAGACTGGCTAACCTATTGAAGAGGACTTTAAACAAGATTAATTGGGAATGGATGAAGAAAGCCCTCAGGTAAGTGAAAGCCTTCAGGTAAGTAAAACATTAAATGCTTTAGTTAAAATGGGTAAAAGGGGCAGCATTTGGAAAGCAGTGTGCATAAATGCCTGTAGTGTGGAAAATAAGACCCCAGATGTTGCGGCTTTAATGGAAGAGGCTGGCTTGGATTTAGAGGCAGTTATGGAGACATAGTTCATGGATAACCATGACTGGTATGTAATTATACCAGGCTATACTTTATACAGAAAGGACAGGTTAGGAAGAAGGGGAGGAGGAGTGTCACTATATGTAAAGAAATAATATTAAAGCTATAGAATTACAGGGCTTAAAAGAGATCAAGGAGGTACTCTTGGGTTAAACTAGAAAGAGGGAAAAGGAAATCCATTTGCATACAGATCTCCTTCACAGGAAGAAGTGGACAGAGATTTGACAAAAGACATACACAATATTGCCATGAAAGGAGACGTGCTACTGATAGGTGATTTCAATATGCCAGTCGTTGACTGGCACATCCCTGCTGCAGTGTCATCTAGAAGTAAGGCGATCCTAGATTCTCTACAGGGATTCCAGCAACTGGTAAGAGAGCCCACATATGAAAGGGCCATACTGGACTTGATGCTGACCAATGGGAAAAGTGTTTCTGATGTTATAGTGGGAGATTATCTCACATTCAGTAATCGACAGATGGTGTGGTTAAATATTAGGACTAATGCTGATAAAGTCCATTCAAAGGCAAGAGTCTTAGACTTTAGTAAAACTAACTTTGCCATGATGGGACAGTACTTCAAGGAGTTGGTAGCAGGATGGGAACAGCTGGGAGCTGTAGAAAAGCAATGGGGAAACTAAATAGGGATATTTTAAGGTTAATAAACCTTTTTGTTAGAAAGGTTAATAAATGTAAAAGAAAAAGGAGGTCACTATAGTTCTCAAAAGAAGTAGGTGAAAACATGAAGAAAAAAACAGTGGCCTTCATAAAATACAAGAGATCATAAAGAGAGGAAGACAAGTATCAATATTTGGAAAAACTTAGAAAATTTAGGAAAGTAGTCAGGAAAGCAAAGATACAAAAAGAAGAAGAAATAGTCAATATAATAAAATGAGGACACAAGACATTTTTCAGATATGTTAGCGAGAGGAGAAAGTGCAAAAATAAAAGGGAATAGACTCAAGAGTAATATGCGGACATACTTATAGAAAGAGTGGAAAATGCATTGGATAGTTTCCCTTTGGAGGTAGTAGAGATGAGAACAGTATCTGAATTCAAGAAAGCATGGGACAAACAGAAGATCTCTAAAGGAAAAAAAGGGACTATAGTAGTTGCCATTGAAGGGCAGACTAGATAGTCCATGTGGTCTTTTTATGCCATTATGTTTCTATGTTTCTAAAAATGTTATTGTCAGACTCAAGGGGGAAGGGGAGGAATATGTAGAAGCTGATGAAGATGAAGCCAAATTGCTTAACAAATATTTTTGTTCTGTGTTCACAGATGAAAGGCCAGGAGCAGGACCTCAGAAAACACACACAAATAGGATCAGAAGTAAAGGGGATCTTGAATGATTTTCAGAAAACTGAGTTCATGAGGAACTAGCTAAACTAAAAGTAAACAAAGTGATGGGGCTGGATGGGATACATAGTAACATAGTATATGATGGCCGATAAAGACCAGTATGGTCCATCTAGTCTGCCCAGCAAGGCGGCAAGAGTGGGTACACCTGCCGCTCTGTGCAAATCACCCCTCCCCATGCCTTTTTTTAGGGGTGAACCCACTGCTCCATGCAGGTCACCCCCGAGAATATTCAAGGAACTTCGGGACTTTCTAGCAGCTACACTGACTGAACTTTTCAATGCTTCGTAAAGTTGAGAGTGGTCCCAGAGAACTGGAGAAAGGCACATATGATCCTTTACACAAAAGCAGAAGTAAGGACGAGGTTGAAAACTACAGGCTAGTTAGTCTGACCTCTGTGGTGAGTAAATTATTGGAAACGCTGCAAAAACAGAGTATAGTGAGGTTTCTGCAGTTCAATGGATTACAGGATCCAAGGCAACATGAGTTTACCAGTAGTGGTTCTTGTCAGACCGATCTTGTTTATTATTTATTTTGCTGTATTTATATCCTGCTTTTCACTGGGTCAAAGTGGTCAATTGGGGGATACATTTAACATGAGGGGATATGAGACACATATGGTAATACTTACAGGGAACATGGGCAATGGAATGTTAAGTGGCTTGCCCAAGACCACAAGGGGTGCCTATAGAACTAGAAATCCCAGTCCCTCTGGCCTGAGATTGCTGTCCCCAAGTGGGACTTGAACCCCTGGCCCTCTGGCCTGAAGTACCTTGTCCTAACCACTAGACCACTCACCCCCTGATTAATTTCTATAACTGGGTGACCAGAGAGTTGGACCAAGAGAGAGCCCTAGATGTGGTGTACTAAGATTTCAGTAAAGTCTTTGACACCATTTCACACTGGCAACTTATAGATAAACTGAGCACCATAGGGATGGACACTAAAGTGACGGACTGGGTTAGAAACTGGTTGAGTGGGAGACTACAAAATGTACAGGTAAATGGAGCTCATTCTGAGGAGAAGGATGTTACCAGTGGTGTGCCACAGGAATATGTCCTTGGTCCGATTCTTTTTAACATCTTTGTTAGTGATATCGCAGAAAGGCTGTCGGGTAAGGTTTGCCTCTTTGCGGATAATACCAAAATCTGCAATAGAGTAGACACCCAGGAAGGAGTAGATAACATGAGGAGGGATCTAGCTAAGCTTAAAGAATGGTCGAGAATTTTGCAGCTGAGATTTAGTGCTAAAAATGCAGGGTCATACATTTTGGGTTGCAAAAATCCAAGAGAGCAGTACAGTGTAGGGGGCAAAGTACTTCTGTCCACAAAAGAAGAGCGGGACCTGGGAGTGATTGTTTCTGATGATAATAAAGTGGATAAACTGGTAGAAAAGGTGATGGTGAAAGCTAGAAAGATGCTTGGGTACATAGGGAGAGGAACTGCCAGCAGAAAAAAGAGGTGATAGTTTCTCTGTATAAGTCTCTGCTGCAACCTCATTTGGAGTATTGTGTGCAATTCTGGAGACCACACCTTCAAAAGGATATAAACAGGATGGAGTCAGTGCAAAGGGTGGCTACTAAAGTCAGTGGTCTTCTTTATAAACCATATGGGGACAGACCTAAAGATCTTAATATGTATATGTTAGAGGAAAGTGGGGATAGAGGAGATATGATAGACGTTTAAATACCTCCGTGGCATAAATGCACAGGAGGAAAGCCTCTTTCCACTGAAAATAAGCTCTGTAACAAGGGGGCATAGAGCATAGACTCAGGAGTAATATGCAGGAAAATTCTTTATGGAAAGAGTGGTAGATGCGTGGAATAGTCTCCCAGTGGAGGTAGTAGAGACAAGGACAGTATCAAGAAAGCATGGGACAAACACAGAAGAATTCTAAAGTTAAAAAAGGCCTATAGAAACTGATATGGAAGGGCAGACCAGATAGGCCTTATGGTCTTTTTCTGCTGTCATGTTTCTATGTTTCTAAGGTGGCTAAACAAGTAGAAAATGCAATAACAAAAGCCAGAAGGATGCTTGGGTGCATAAGGAGAGGAATGGCCAACAGGAAGAAAGAGGTGATAATGCCTCTGGGTAAGTCTTTGATGAGAGCTCATTTGTAGTACTGTGTGCAATTTTGGAGACCACACCTTCAAAAGGATATAAACAGGAGTCAATACAGATGGTGGCTACTGAAATGCTCAGTGGTCTTCATCAGGCTTATAGGAACAGACTTAAAGATCTTAATATCGAATAGTTCTCCAGTGAAGGTAGTAGAGATAAGGACTGCATCTGAATTCAAGACAGCATGTGAGAAAGACAGAAGATCTCTAAACTAAAAAAGGCACTGTAAAGCTTAGTAGTTGTATGGATGGGTAGACTGGATAGGCTGCATGGGTATTTACTGTACATTATGTTTGTTTTTAATTATTTTGAACTTACACATGGGAGGTGACCTGACAACTTTATATGTGCATGTAGGTTTGCATATAAGGTGATATGCTAACTAGTGTAGATGATGGTGAAGGTTTGCCTACATCCTGGGTTAGCATGGTTTGCTAGGGGTGGCATGGGTTTCTATTGGCCAGTATAAGCTGGAAGGAAATGGGGAGAGGGGAAGCTGGGACCAAGAGGAACACTTTTGAGGGTGGGAACTTATCGTGATTCATGCTGGCCTGCATACACATAGCTTTCCTATGGCAATGGAGCCCAGTAAAAGTAGGTCTTTCTCAGCTTCCTACAGCCTTATGTTCTGGGGTATAATATGACACATCTGACATGTTGCCCATGCTGGGATACAATTTGTTATGCTTCCACTGACACCCAGGTCCCCTGCTATGCATCATCTCCCCTGCTATGCACCATCTCCCACAGGATTGCACATCCCCTGTACACCCCAGCAGATTATTGGAGAACTAACTGCTCCAGGAGACACAGTGCTATTTGATGGTGATGGTATAGCCATCTGGATTTTGCAGACACATATTGACAGTTGAATTGCTGATTTCTATACAGGGGTTGCTGTAGCTAGATTCCCCAGACTAAGTTGCGGGGGGTTGTTTTAGCCAAGGTGCTATCATGTTTCCATGTTTGCACTGAAGTACTTATGGAAAGTACTGGCGTTGCCAATGTTCACACCTAGTTATAGATATAGCTGATCCCTCCTCGGGAGCAACATTGCCACCTAGACACTGGAGTGTCCACACAACTTGTTAGCCCACATCCTATTTAGGGTCATATTGCAGCAAGTAGCTACAGACATGTGCCTCCTCTCTTAGACAAGGTAGACATATGAGCGTAGCACCACATACACAATGCACTGGTCAACACACAGCTAGATTTTATTTATTTATTTATTTAACGTCTCTTCTATACCGCGCTATTCACATCAGTGTGGTGTACATTTAACAGAACCTTATACAATGCAGTCGAGGCTGCATTATATTTACAGTAAACAGGGACTATAACCTAACTAGATCTTAATGTCCTGAGGATGGGCTCCCATACAACATGCCCACGTGTGATCATGATACTTGCTACAGGCCACAGGCATAAGGGCTGTCACCAGGTGGAGGAGATGGATATAGGTGAGAGGGATAAGTGTTATGCTGTATACACAAATGCTGTGGAGACCATATATAAGAAAGCGCCACATGGTAAACTCTACAGACACGAGGTTTCCCCTCACAAAACATAGTATGCCACATGACTAATTCTCCCCCTCCTTCTGTGGAGTGGGAGGGGCAGAGCTACTTGCCAGCAGCTGCTGTAAAACCTGCATGATGACACATTCCTCTGCTCTCTTGCCTTCCAGATGCATCACTATGAGTCTAGTAAATGTCAGTCTGTCTCCTCCCCCTCTATCTCCATTGTAAATCTGTGCATGAGAATTGGAGTTCAGTTTGGATAGCCCTGAGTGCCTATTTTATTAAGGTACATAGGCTCCTATATTGCCTTTACCAAACAAACTTACAATAGGTGCTTTTTGGATTTTTGGCATAGATGTCCTCTTATGAAATTACCTGCCATATGTCATATATGCTCCTCTTACGTTGGACTAAACTCTCTTTTCAACCTGTATTTATTTTTAATACAACCAGAAGAATTCATACAATTGCTATTATTCACTCTAACCTGGTCAAAAATATTGGAAAGAATCAAGATGCAGGATTATGGGCAAACATCTAATAATAGAGCAAATTGTCATGCAATTTCAGCCTGCGGAGACCTCCACACAACCTACTATCTTATCTCTGCTGGTTTCTTGTTGCAAATATAGAATTTAACTGTTGGTTATACATTAAGCTTTGGGATATTCTGACTGCCTGCTTTCCTTGTGTAGCCTTAAATCAGATATCTGAGTGTGCTCACAGTTCAGGTAAAGCCTATGGGCCAGGGACACTTAGGTTCCCACCCACCCTACCCCTCATCCCACCCACCACAGGGACTGCATTGCCTATATAGTGGTCGCATACGTTGCCATCTATCCTTTTTAATTTGGGTTAAGCCCATATTTTCTTCTTCTTCCTCCTCTTCTCCTTCTAGGACTGCTTAATCTGCATGTTGTGTATTCAGTGCAATAACTGTGGTGCTTTCATTCCAAGATGAATCATTTGGAGCCTAACAACTTGTCCTATGTACCTCAGGTCAGCTGCCATACATAAGGAATTAACACTCCTAAGGGAAGACCTAGCTGCCATGCATAAAGAATTGACTCTACTGAGCAGGGGTGGCCCAAGGGGGGTGCGGGGCCATGTGCAGAGACTCGATGCGGGGCCTCATTTGCATAAGGGGCCTCATTTGCATAATATTTGCATAATGTTACCATACACTAACTTCTAGTAAACATGCCTCTTAATGAATGTATGGATAAAGAAAGACTAAAAGATTTCTACATTACTATAATCCAGTGCCAACCACCAGGCACATTAGGAACTACTACAAACACTGCCCATTTATAACCCATAGCATACCCGCTGTATCGTAACAGCACTACCAGGACTCACAAAGCACCAGACCCTACCTATCAAAATGCAACACTGCAAATATTAAACCAATACATTTCAGAGAATAACAATACATGACCTACTGGGGAAAGAGAACAAGTGACACTGTCAAATAGGAATTACATAAACAGAATACCTCAGCTCAGTTACACATGCAGAACACAGACCATCACCAAACAAGGAATCACAATTTAGAAACAGGAAGACAATAATTAAACTGGGAACCCCAAAAGCCAAACTTGGAATGTACAACAACACTGTAGAAATAAAGCTATAAATGAATTTCCTCTTGCACTAAACAAAGCACAGACGTTAATGATGCACATTTCCCAGAGCTGACATATTCCAGTTAATAAATTCAAAATAAAAAGATATCTTTCTACCTTTTGTGCATTTTTTTCAGTTGCAATTGCTCCAGCCACTTTTTTCTGGTTTCTTCATGTCTTCTGCTAACTCTCCATCGTCTGCTGTCCATTTGTCCTTTCTTCTCTCTTCTAGTTTTTTTCCATTCTCTCTCTATATCTGCTTTAACATACTAATCTTTCTCCTTTTGCTCTTTCCTCATTCCTATTTCATCCACTCAAATTTTACCCCTCCATCCTCAATCCCCACTTACTCTCCCAATATCCGGCCAATTGTAGATTTTTCTTCCCTCCCACACAAAATATTTTCCTCTCTCCATTTCACTCTCCCAGCCCCATCCCATTCTAATCCTCCCCCAACATCAGCTCCCTTCTAGTTCCAGCCCCACCCGGCATCCGCTCCCTTCTAGTCTCCGCATCAGCCCATTTCCAGTCCTAGGACCCCCATCAGCCCATTTCCAGTCCTAGCTCCCCCATCCATTTCCATTCTTATCCGAGTCCCTCCATCAGCTCATTTCCAATCCCAGCCCCCATCAGCCCATTTCTAGTCCTTTCCTAGCCCCACCATCAGCTCATGTCAAATCCTAGCTCTCCTCCATTCAGCCCATTTCGATTCCAAGCCCCTGTCCCCATCAGCTATTTGCAGTTCCCTTCCACTCAGCCCATTCCAGTCCTAGCAACTCCCCCAACCCATTACCAGTCCTAAACCCCCATCAGCCCACTTCCAGTCCTAACACCCCATCACCCCATTTTCAGTCTTTGCCCCCCATAGCCCATTACCAGTCCTAACCCCATCAGCCCATTTCCAGTCTTAGCCCCCCCATAGCCCATTACCAGTCCTAATCCCCCATCAGCCCATTTCCAGTCCTAGCCCCCCATCAGCCCTCTTCCATCCCTAACCACCCCATTATCCCATTTTCACTCTTAGCCCCCCCCATAGCCCTTTACTAGTCCTAACCCCCCCATAGCCCATTACCAGTCCTAACCCCATCACTCCATTTTCAGTTTTAGCCCCCCCATAGCCCATTACCAGTCCTAACCCCCCCCCCCACCAGCCCATAGCCAGTCCTAACCCCCCTCCCCCCATCAGCAAAATTGAACAAAAAAAAAAGCTTGCTGCTGCCGCTGCCGCCATGGCAGCGGTAGGATCAAGTGTCCCACAGGGCCCCCCCCCCCTGCCAGGCATATCCCGCCCTTCCTCCCTGCATCAGCTCCCTCTCGTGCTGGCTTTCAGAGCCACGAAGTAAGAGTTTCCCTTTTGCAGCTCTGTTAAGCCTGCCGGGGCTGATGGGAAACAGGAAATGGTGGCACGGCGGCAGCGGCAGCAGCCAGCTTTTTTTTTTTTTAAATTTACCTATGCAGAATGTTCTTTGTGCAGGGCCCCCTGAAACGCGGGGCCCTGTGCAAAAAACATTCTCGCTCAATGGACGGGCCGGCCCTGCTACTGAGGGAGGAACTGACTGCAATGAAGCACACCTCTTCTAGGATACAAAACTGAACAAAGTCCACCACCGCTCCCACAAAGAATCAAACACCCCAGGAACAAATGGATCATAGTGGATTCTGGTAGATTGCAACCTGTAACGCAGAGACATCCTATACATCAAGAGATATCCCTGCATAATGCCTTCTCTGCCTTGGCTAATGAGGATGCCCAATCCATGGAAACTAAAGGGCCCTTAAATGAGTCAGTCAATGCCCAATCTACTGCTAAAGCACCAAATATGAAGAAAACCTCACCAAACAGAAAACTACTACTACTTGGAGATTCCATTATCAGAGGCACCAACTTGGGAACACAGTTCAAAGGAGAGAAGATAGACATGTGCCTACCAGGCTCGACAGCCAGCAGGAATACAAACCAAGTTGTTGAAGTACTTAGCGCAGAAAGTGAACACTCCAAACTTCATGTTGTCATCCACCTGAGTACAAATGACTTGGCTAGAAACAGTGCCTCTGCAGTTCAAAGGGACTTCCAGACTCTGGGAGAGAAACTCAAGCCCATTGTTAATACTGTTGCATTCTCAGAGGTTCTACCTGTTCTTGGTAAAGGGGCAGAAAGGCTGCATCACATTAAAAGCTTTGATACATGGCTACAGACCTGGTGCAAATGAGAAGGATTCAGATTTATTGGCGACTGGGGAAACAGATGGATCAACAAGAGACTGTACTGTGCTGATGAACTACATCTCTCTGTCGCAGGGAAAAGAATCCTAAGTGGAAAATTCAGGCATTATGTGGATATGCATTTAAACTACATAAAGGGGGTGACGGACGGGGAAGGACAAGTTCAGGACGTCACTCCCAGCAAAAGCAGAACAACATCAGAAACAGCCACACTTATAAACCACACACCAAGGACAAGTGGGAAGAAGTGGGCAGAACAAATTCAATGCAAAATACATGCAAGTCAGTTAAATGCTGGAAAACAATGTGCACAAATGCTCAAAGTTTAGCTAACAAAGTTCCGGACCTGGAAGCTCTAATGATGGAAATGGAATTGGACACTGTGGCCATTACAGAAACATGGTTTAATGAATCACATGAATGGGATATAGCCATAGCTGGCTACAATCTATTCAGAAGAGACAGAGAAAGTGGAAAAGTAGGAGGAGTAGCCTTGTATGTCAAAAGCAATATTAAGGCTATTGAAATGCAGGGGCCATGGAGAAAAGAAGAAGCACTCTGGATTGCGTTGGAAAGAGGAGATGGCACTGTCGTCCATACTGCTATAGTCTACAGACCCCCGACTCAAATCGAAGATATAGATAATGAATTGATTATAGAAATTGCCAAGATAGCCACAAAGGGGGAAGTGATCATATTGGGTGACTTTAATCTGCCCAATATGGATTGGATTACTCCTTCTGCAAATCTGACAAGAAGCAAAAAAATTGTGGATGCTCTCCAAGATGCGTCACTTAGACAAATGGTGATGGAACCAACCAGGGAAAACTCATTGCTGGATTTAGTGCTCACCAATGATGAGAGCATTTCCAATGTCTGGGTGGGTGCCCCTGTGAGCAGCAGCGATCAGCACACGGTGTGGTTTGAGATAAAAGCCAAGGTTCAGTCCGATCATAGCAAGCTCAAAGTCCTAAACTTCAAGAACACTGACTTCAGTAAAATAGCCAAGTACCTGAAGGAGGAGTTGGCAGGGTGGGAGGGGATAAGGGAAGTGGAATTGCAATGGGCTAAACTAAAGATGGCAATAAAAGGGGCAACAGATAAATTATGTAAGAAAAGTAAATAAAAACAAGAGGAGAAGGAAACCTATTTGGTTCTCCAAAGAAGTGGCTGCTCAAATAAAGGCAAAAAACACGGCTTTCACAAAATTCAAAAGCTTGCAAACAGAGGAACACAAAAAGGATACAGGATCAAACTAAAAGAGACAAAAAGAGAAATAAGGAAGACAAAATCAAAGGCAGAAGAAAAGATGGCTAAAGATGTGAAGTGTGGCGACAAAACCTTCCTCAGGTATATTCGGGAGAGGAGGAAAATCAGAGGTGGAATTATAAGACTAAGAAGTGCTGGGAACGGACTCGTGGAAAGTGACTTTGAAAAAGCGAAAGTGCTAAACAAATACTTCTGCTCTGTTTTTACTAAAGAAAATCCTGGAGAAGGACCATCGGTGACTCCCAAATATAAAAATGGGAATGAAGTAGATACCACACCATTCACAGAAGATGATGTGTTAGAACAACTTGCAAAACTGAAAGTGGACAAGGCCATGGGACCGGATGGGATACATCCCAGGATATTGAAAGAGCTCAGAGAGGTTCTTGCAGGGCCGCTAAAGGATGTTTTCAACAGATCCTTGGAAACAGGAGTAGTTCCTCAGGACTGGAGAAGGGCGGATGTGGTACCTCTTCACAAAAGTGGTGACAAGGAAGAAGTGACAAACTACAGGCCCGTAAGCCTTACCTCAGTGGCGGGAAAAGTAATGGAGGCACTTCTGAAAGAGTGAATAGTGGACTTTCTCAAAACCAACAGGTTGCATGATCCGAGGCAACATAGCTTTACCAAAGGACAATCTTGCCAAACAAATCTGGTTGAGTTCTTTGACTGGGTGACCAGAGAACTGGAACAGGGGCATGCGATGGATGTCATCTACCTGGATTTCAGCAAAGCCTTTGATACCATTCCTCATAGAAGGCTCATCAGTAAACTCAGTCATTTGGGGATGGGTCCCAAGGTGGTGAACTGGATCAGAAATTGGTTGACTGACAGACGACAGAAGGTGATGGTAAATGGAGCTCACCCGGATGAAAGGAGGGTGATTAGTGGGGTGCCCCAGGGTTCGGTCCTGGGCCCGTCACTGTTCAATGTATTTGTGAGTGATATTGCAGAAGGACTGCGTGGAAAAGTCTGTCTTTTTGCAGATGACACGAAAATTTGCAACAGAGTGGACAACCTTGAGGGAGTGGATAACACGAGGAAAGATCTACAAAAGCTGGAAGAATGGTCTAGTGATTGGCAGTTAAGATTTAATGCGAAGAAGTGCAGTGTCATGCACTTAGGAAGCAGAAATCCAAGGGAAATGTACATGATAAGGGGCGAGAGGTTGGTGTGCATGGACCAGGAGAAGCACCTTGGTATCATTATTTCTGAGGATCTCAAGGTGGCAAAACAGTGCAATAAGGCGGTAGCAAAAGCCAGGAGGATGTTGGGTTGCATACAAAGAGGAATTACCAGCAGAAAGTAAGAGGTACTAATGCCACTGTATAAATCGCTAGTGAGGCCTCACTTGGAATACTGTGTTCAGTTTTTGAGACCATATCTTGCAAATGATATAAAAAGACTGGAAACGGTTCAGAGGAAGGCGACCAAAATGATTTGGAGCCTGCGTCAGAAGCCTTATGAGAAGAGACTAGAAGACCTAAATATGTACACTCTGGAGGAGAGGAGGGATAGGGGAGATATGATTCAGACCTTTAAATACTTAAAGAAAAATAATGAACAAACAAACCTCTTCCAAAGATGGGGAAGCTTTAAAACTAGAGGGCATAACATGAAGGTGCAAGGGGGTAAATTGAAAGGCAATGTCAGGAAATACCTTTTCACTGAAAGGGTGGTGGATGCTTGGAATGCCCTCCCGATGGAAGTGGTGGGGTCAAATACAGTGACAGAATTCAAAATGGCATGGGACTGACACAGTGGATCCCTTTACAGCAACAGGATAAAATCAAACTAAACTTATCTAATTATACAGCAGACAGGGGTGTCCCACACAGAGCGGTGGGTTTCCCCCCTAAAACAGACATGAAGAGGGGTGGCCTGCATGGAGCGGCAGGTGCACCTACACTTTCCATCTTAATGGGCAGACTAGATGGACCATACTGGTCTTTATCTGCCGTGATTTACTATGTTATTATATTTCTAAAGTTCTTTCTCTTTTTCATTTTTAACAATAACATCATTATTTCATTAAAAACTTCAATCCCACTTCTCCAGATATTTTATGAAAACCTCAGCAATGTTGCTGACTGACTTTCCACCATTTATTAAATACAAAGGGCCCTATTTTCAAAAGGGTAGTTTACATTTTCTGCCTCTGACAAAGCTCCTGCAAACTGGGGCCATTGTGTTGGTTTTATTTTTGTTGCTATTTATAACTTCTAATGTGACTTCAATCCAAAGATATTTTCTTGAAGTAGATTATCTTTTCTAGCTGGTCTGATTGCAACTTAAGTGAGGCTCAGCAGAGAATTCTTCAGCATGCCTAATGATATTTGCATTGTCAATCACACTGTTCCCATCTGCAGTGAGATATTGTTTTTCTTTCCTCATCTTTCCCTTCCTTGCATCCAAGCTTTGTTTCTTCAGAGGTTTCCGTGATATGTTCCACATTTCACATTTGTTCGTCATGTCTCACATTGGTTCACAAACTCTAATATTTCTGGCATACCCGTCTCCCATCATTTACTTTGTTTTCATCAACATTCTTTTTGTCTTCTCAGATGTAACTTCATATTTACCTAAATTTTGTATGGTAGACATATTTTAGGCAGTTTTCTATGCAGCTCTTCTAGTGCCTTTCCTTTTGGCTTTCATCCTGCACTCTTCGCCTCTAGCCTTCTTCAAGCCTTCCATTTAAAGTAATATGGGCGATAATTAACAGCATTATCCTGATAATGGCAAAGAGCTCTATCCGTTATCTTTAAGCAGCGCCGTAAAGGATTATTGATTGTCCCAGCACTGGACAATCTGGATAGTGCAGGTGGAACAATCTAGTTCACCTAACTGTAAGGATAGTGGCGACATTTAAGGGTATGTTTACTAAAGGGTGTTAAGGGAGCCAGTATACTGTTAACGCCTGTTATCGGCACCTTTGCACCCTTAACGTTGCGAAAAAGCTGCTTTAACGGGTGTTAAAGGCTCCAGCAGTGTAAAGGGTGCAGTAGGTGGAGAGTGGGCATTAACGGGGCAGAGAGAGGGCATTAACAACAGGTGTTCCCTTAACACTTATTGCACTAATGTGTGTTAAAGCCCTTTAACGCTGGGAACCCTAACGCAAAGTAAAACTTCGCAGAAATGGTGTAGAGGAGACAGAGCCTATTTTAACGTCTGCAATGTGATGCACAGACAGGGGAGCCCATGATAGTGATAGTAATGCTCCATTAGCAGCAACACCATAGTGCCCAAGTATGAAAGGGCACTATGTTGATGGTGCAAATGGGGCAAAGGAGGTGACATGTGGGGGGTGCTGGTGCACAGGGCAGATCAGGCAGCTGCCCAGGTGGCACATAAGAACATAAGTGGAGTGGAGTGGAGTGGAGGAGTGGCCTAGTGGTTGGGGCAAGGTACTTCAGGCCGGAAGGTCGGTGGTTCAAATCCCACTAGAGGACAGCAACCTTGGGCCGGAAGGACTGGGGTTTCTAGTCTCACAGGTGCTCCTTGTGGTCTTGGGCAAGCCACTTAACCCTCCATAGCCCATGTTCCCTGTAAAATAGTTATCTCCAAGTTATAATGCCCTGTTCAATGTAATTTCAGTTTGTTCAATGTAAACCGCACTGATGCAGAATAGCGCGGTATATAAGAGAATGTAAATAAATAAATAAATAAATAAATAAATAAGATCATAAAATATGCCATATTGTGTCAGACCAAGGTCCATCATGCCCAGTATCCTGTGTACAACAGTGGCCAATGCACATCTACTTTCTATATCTCACTGAGCCTCACATTGCCTAAGCTGTTCCCAGCATTAGTCTACAAATGTGCATGATGAGGAGCATAGTATTGGGGGTATGGCCTGAAACAGGTTGGATTGGCCTGCATCGGAGGTAGGATCAATGACTGAGACGTCGTAGTGCCCATCTGCTACATGCATAGACTGGGTGGCCACAGCATGTCATGCTGGGAGGGCATTCTCACTCTGTCTGAGCAGTGACCATAGCATGGCTATGTATCCACATAGTGCTATATAGTGTCTGGCTTCAGTGATGTGGGTGCAATTCCTGTCCTGGGGGACCGATCACTAACCAAATGCTGGGTGTCCATGCCATTTATCCCAAGCCTATGTGCACATGCAATGTGTGCTGATCAGCGGACTGTCCATGGTTGGTAGGAGGTGCAGTCTGACTGTGCTTGCTGTGGATGAATGTTAGTCCTAGGTGGATGGGACAGGAGATGTTCCAGGCCTACTCCCTGTGCGTCGTACTGAGCTGATGTGATGGATCAGTCCATTCTTAATTTGGTGATCACCTGCAGACTGCTGTTCTGCATGTGCAGTGCATTATTTATTTATTTAAATCTTTTCTATACCGTGCTCTTTTGCATCAGTGCGGTTTACAGGTAACAATAATGCGTACAATGTAGGCTGAAACATACATTGAAACTTTACAAGGAACAGGTATTACAACTTGGGTTTCAACAGGGATAACTATATACAAACTGAGCAAATATATAACGGAACTGTTTATGTCAACATGGCATGATCTTACAACTATTTACAGGTATAGTTATCCAGTTGGTGGATATGGTTATGTCAACATGATGTGTGTGAGTTGGTGGTGTCGTCATGGTGGGTGGGGAGGTACGCTGGGTTGTGTTATGTCACCAGTTTGGGAGTAACGTTGTAGGAAAAGATGGCGCTTTAGTGCCTTTCTAAATTGTGTGAGGTCGGTAATAGCTCAGATAGTGGTTGGGAGGGCATTCCAGAGTATAGGTGAATAGAATACAAATGCTCTGTTCTTTGTTGCAAGGGAGCATTTAGTTATTGTATTGGGGATTGAAAGTGTGTTAGCAGCGAATGACTTTCTGGATCTGTTCAGAGGAGTGGGGTGGGCAAGGTCCGTGAGGGAGGTGGAGGACAGTTTGTTAATGGCTTTGAATGTCAGTAGTAGTACCACCTGCAGGTAACACCTCATGTCCGTATGTGCCCCATTTGCCCAGTTTGGATGACACCTGTGCATTGAATATCCAGGTCTAGGGTTGCACACATTTTCTGAAGCTTTCTCTACAGCTCCTATAGTGCCTTTCTTTTTTGGCTTTGATATATATCTATATCTATATCTATATATATATGTGTGTGTGTGTGTATTTATGTATTTATGCATGTTGTTAAGTCACAGTTGCAGTCACCATTATTGGGACCTTTGCATTTTAGGTATATCTCAAGAAATAATTTTTAAATGTCCAACTGTATGTCATCATAGTATTTTAATAGTATGTTCAAAGACATACAACACAAAAAAAGATGTCTGTGCAACTTAGAGGTAGTAATTTCTGAGAAAAAAACAAAATATGACCTGGACAGGATTAATGGCACCCTTCGCTAATATTTGGTTGCACAACAGCAGTGATGACAGCCTCCAAATGTTTCTTGTAGCCATCTATAAGTTTTGTACATCTGTCTGCTGGTAATTTCTCCCATTCCTCAACTGCAATTTGTTACAGCTCATGAATGTTTCCAGGATTCCTTTTACAATGGCAGATTTCAGCTCTTTCCAAAGGTTCTCGATTGGACTGAGATCAGGACTCATTGCTGGCCAGTTTAAAACAGTCCATTTTTTTCCTTTTTAACCATTCTTTTGTACTTTTGGATGTAGGTTTTGGGTCATTGTCCTGCTGGAGGACCCATGACCTTCGACCCAGACCTAGTTTTCTGACACTAGGTAGCATATTTTGCTCCAAAATATCTTGGTAGTCCTCTGACTTCATGATTCCTTTAATACATTCCAGGCCTCCAGTTCCTCAGGCAGCAAAACAGCCCCACAACATTATGGAATCTCCACCATATTTAATTGTAGGAAGGGTGTTTTTTTTCCTTATAAGCTTCATTTCTTTGCTTGTAAATGTATCGCTGGTCTGCATTGCCAAAGAGCTCAAGTTTGGCTTCATCTGTCCACTGAACATTTTCCCAGAAGGATTGTGGTTTCTCAAGGTGGGTTTGGGCAAAGATCAAGCATGCCCTTTCATGTCTGTCTTTGAGCAGTGGGGTCCTCCTTGGCCTTCACCCATGAAGTCATTCTTTGTTTAGTGCATGGCTTATGGTGCGTGTTGAAACCACAACTCCAGATAGCTCCAAGTCAGCCTTAAGCTTTTTGGATGTTGTAAAGGGTGTTTTTTCAACAGTTCACACTAATCTTTGAAGATTTCTTGGATTCATTTTCCTCTTCCCACCACGTCCTGGGAGGTTCTTGACAGTCTCATGAGCGAAACCTTCTTAATAACATTGTAAACTGTAGACACAGGAATTCCAAGGTCTTTGGAGATGGCCTTGTACCCCTTTGAAGTTTGGTGACTATGGCTTTTCGGATGGTCTCAGGCATCTCTCTTGTGTTCACCATTGTGGAAATGAGACAGGCAGTGAATGTGGCCATTTTAAACATTAGAGCCATCACTGATTGGTTGATTCAAGTCATATGAGTACTGACAATTGATCACATGTGCGTCTAATTTAACTGCAATGGGAATGTGGTTCTTCTGTTCAAACTGGCCACTTTTCTTTAGGAGATATTGGACATTAAGGGGTTGAACTGCAAAGGTGCCAATAATGTTGACCACAACTGTAAGTGCTGTCGAGTCATGGCAGCCCTCCTGATAGTTTTACTAAACTGTGTTTGGTCTTCAGTCAGGCAGCTAATTGTTGATAGAGTGGCATCCATAGCTACTTTTATTGAATCAAACTATTTCATTGCTGGTCTTCCTCTTTTGCATAGACCTTTAACCTTGCGAAGCATGATATCTTTCTCTAATGATTTCTCTCTTCACATAATGTGTCCAAAGTAGTAAATTTGATCTCCTCATACTGACTGGTTTGTTCTTTGGACAGTTCATGATATACACAGTATTCTTTGCCAGTACCATAATTCAAAGGCATCGATTTTTTTCCTATCTTTTTCACTGTTCAACTTTTGCATCCATATAACATTATTGAAAATCCCATGGCTTGGGCAAATCGAATCTTTATATGAAGAGAGACAGCTCTGCTCTTGAGAATCTTGTCTAGGTCCTTCATGGCCCTTCTCTCTAGAGCAATATGTCATCAAATTTCTTGACTGCTTGTTGTTTCTTTATTGATATAGTGCCTTTCTTATTGCTTCTAGCCTCTTTCAAGCCTTACAAACACACATATAAATATATATATATATGTATGTATGTACAGATATATATATATGTGTGTGTGTGTGTGTGTGTGTGTGTATAGAAGGCTTGAAATAGGCTAAAAGCAAAACGAAAGGCACTATAGGAGCTGTATAAAAAGCTTCCTAAAATGTGTCTCACATGATAATTCAGGCAAATGTGAAGTATATGTGATATCACCAGGGTGGTGTTCTTAAACAAGCTTTCCAGTCAAATAAGTTCAGTGAAGACAAGTAATAATATCATTGTTGGCAGCATTAAGTCTAATCTAATTGAATCCAAACATAATCCATTATTCATTTGCTCTTAGACTGATAAATTGGTTTATGAAATCCTGTACTCACTCTCAAATAACTATAGTATGACAATAAGCTTCCAAAAAATTCTGTTTTGTAGTTTATGTGAATCATTAAACAAAAGCAGCTATACATAGTTTAACATGATTGTCCTTTTCATCTGGTGTGTATGCTCACTGGATAAAATAACTAATATAGTCTTGATTCTGCTGCATGCATTTCTCTGCAGTAAAACACCCAGTTGTGATCTCTTTATGCCATCTTTATTCACAATGCTAATCTAGCCCATCTTTTCTCCATTATGTTTTACTATTATGACATCATCATATTTGCATTGAAAGAGACTGAGAATTTTAAGTAGGATGGGTTCTGAAACCAAACCAGGCATGTGTGAAAGAGAAGATACTGTAGATATTGAGATAGATCTCCTGCCAAATATTGTTAAGAGCAATGGTTCCTTATATGGCAGATCGACCATTAGCAATGTGGTAGGCTATGGCCTAGCATGGCCTGCTATTATGAAAGGCCTGTAAGTTAGGCCTGGATCCTAACTCCCATTATAGCTAGAAAAGAACCAAAAATCTGTGAAAAATGAGAAAACTGTTTTAAACTGCTTAATAAGGAGTTTTTATGAATTCATAAGTCTTCCATTATTCTCTTGTGTGTGAAAGAACAGAAATGTTTCAATATATGCATTCCTGGAGCTAGGGATAACCTTGCAGTAGAGAAGTAACAAAATCAAGAACTGCACCATTGTTAGAACAATCCTAAGGGAGGGGGCTGGTTGCTAGGCTCCGGAGGGATTTCTAATTGGACAGGTGCAGGGAATGTAAAACCAATGAGAAGTTTGCATGTATCGAGCTAGAACCAATAGAAAGTTCTCATGTATCAAACTGGAAAAGAGGTATAAATGGTTATGTCTCTGTAGAAACATTTGCTCAGTTCCTTTTGAAGCTTTGACTGACTGGGCCTGTGTACAATAAACTGGCTTGGACCCTGGCAATTGACTCCTGGATTTATTCATTGACTGCACTTTGCTACAACATATTCTTGGTGCGTTGGGCTGGGAAGTGCGAGTAGTAAATGGTATTCAAGTGTGTAATCTACGAAATTCGCCTCGAGGTTTGGTCCGGTTGGAACCATGTCTTTTCGACCGCAGGGGAACTTCTCAGGCGCCACCAATCCCTTTGTATTGGAGAGGGTTCCGCCTTGCCTCGGCGGGCCACTGGGTCCAGCCGGACAACACTTCTCGAACCCGAGGGGAGTCCAGGGTCCAACCCAAGAACTGGTTTGGTATCAGGAACTGGATCCGGTGAGTAGCTATTTTCTTTTGTTTAAAAGTCAGTGCAGCCTGGGGAAAAAAGTCTTGCATGAGTATGCGCAAGACTGATTTGGTATATTTGGTATAAACTAACTGGGAAAAATCTCGCATGAGTGTGTGCGAGACAAGGGAGTCTGATCACCTCCCATAAGGGCGGTCCTACTAAGCTCCGCGTAAGTGAAAGCGGAAGCCGAAGCCATCGATCCTTCTTGTTTGAAATAGTCAGTTAGTCAGAAAAACCTGAGCACTTAAAAATGATTTCTTGTTAAAATATGATTGCTTGTGTGAGTGAGAGGTTTTGAAATACAGGCCGAGCGAGAGCGGACTTCTGAGTAGCGCAGTTCCTGGCCAGGCGACAGCGCCCACGTCGTGAAAAGGAGGAAGCGTTTGGTGTATTGTCTGTCCTTACTGTGTATCTGATTTTTGTTATCTGTTGAAACCGCGAGTTTCCCTTCTGGTATAAATGTGAGATTATTCTGTTGGGTAATTTGTGGAACAGTTTACCGATTAAGAAATAGTATTAAGCAGAAAAGAAGACAGAAGAAAACAAACTCAGTTGTCACTTTTTCAGTAAAGAAACTGTCTCATGCATTTCAGGTTTTTTTTTCCTTTCGCACAGCATGAAGCTGGCTAGCGGAGAGAGACAGGGCGTGTCTGAAGAAAGGAATGTATAGTAGCTGTTAACCCTGTGAGGGCTTGTTTTCAACATTCTGCAGCTGGGCTAATTTGTGCTTATTTCAGGAAAATTGTAGCTGTTTTATTCAATATGTTTTAATAGTGATGTTCCTTCTGCTATGGTCATGTATTATATATCATTTGATAAGAATGTTTAGTCAGGATTGTGGATCTCGATAGTTTTGGGCTTACCCTGGAAAGGGTTAAGTTTTTATTAACCCCTTTCGAGTTCCTGCACTTGTACGGACCAAGTGAGAAGAATTTTTGTAGGGCTATAGGTATAATGCATTTGTGGGCTTAGCTTTGTTTTGTGTTATTTATGTTCAAACCTTCAGTAAGTACTGTAATGGTTTAAATAGGAAATGATAGAAAAATTCAGGAAACTGCTTTGGTTTTCCCTTTGTCCTATGAAGTAGAGGTTAAGAACCCTGACAGGACTATAAAGCATTCCGAGCCAGTAGTACCAGATCGCGACTTGAAGGTGATTTAAATCCTGAGTGAATAAGGAGTTCATCGTGTTTGAATTCTAGTTCCTGATATACTGCGGCAAGCACCTCATAGAAGACATACTTATTGTTAATAAAAATAAAATAGGAAGAAAAAAAGTGTATATGTAGTCTAGATTTCCACCCACTTTATGGAAAAAGTATTCGGTCAGTCTGAAAAAAGGGGACCAATATATGGATTTTATGGGGGATACAGGAGCAGAATACTAAAGCCAGTAGCCCCTTTGTTTTCTCGATGCATCACCATTGTCAGAGCTACTGGGGCTAAGGCCACAAAGCCTCTCCTGCAGAACCACATGTGTGAACTAGGGGGACAGAAAATAATGCACCAGTTCTTGTATATGCCTGAATGCCCTATTCCACTTCTGGGCCGAGACATGCTTGCTAAGCTCCAGGCACAAATATCCTTTGCTGAAAGGGGAGAAATGCAAATGACTGTGAACCCAAAGCCTGCTGGATTGATGGTGCTGACTGTTCCCCGAGAAGAAGAGTAGCGGTTCTATAGTGCATCTCCAATCAAGCCAGCTAGTTCCTGTATACCCACCAACCTTATAGCCCCACCTGAAGTATGGGCAGAAGATAATCCACCTGGCCTAGCGAAGAACATAGCACCTGTCATTGTCACCCTCAAGCCAGGAGCGGAACCAGTGCATGTGAAGCAGTATCCTTTTCCCCGACCAGCTAATGAAACTATTGAAGTATGGACTTCTCAAGGAGTGCCAGTCACCTTGGAATACCCCCTTCTCCCAGTTAAGAAACCTGGGACAGGGGATTACCACCCAGTACAAGATCTGAGGCAAGTGAATGATGCAGCTGAAACTATACACCCAGTGGTACCAAATCCTTATATTCTCTTGGGACTAATCCCCACTGAGGCTACTCATTTCACCATCCTGGACCTGAAAGATGCCTTTTTCTGTGTGCGTCTAGCCCCCACCAGTCAACTCTTGTTTGTTTTTGAATGGCAAGACCCCACAACAGGAAGGCGGGGCCAACTCACCTGGACTAGATTACTTCAAGGATTCAAGAATTCACCTACTCTCTTCAGTGCTATTTTAAATCAAGATCTTTCAAGCTACTATGTGAACCCAGGAGAAAGGGTTCTTCTCCAGTATGTGGACAACTTGCTCATAGCCACCAACTTAGAAAGTGAATGTCTATAAGCCACCAGTGAATTCTTGCACCTTTTTAATGAGGCTGGATACAAAGTCTCAAGAGCCAAGGCATAATTATGTCAAACAAGTTAAATACCTAGGATTCCAGTTGTCCAGCAGAATTAGACGCCTGGGACCAGAACGCAAAAAAGCTGTATGCAGTATTCCTGATCCAACCACCAGGAGGCAAGTGAGAGCCTTCTTGGGTGCCACAGAGTACTGTCGTATATGGATCCACAATTTTGCACTGCTAGCAAAACCATTGTATCAAGCTACCAAAAGAATGGAAAAGTCTCCATTGGAATAGGGACTTGAACAGGATGCAGCCTTTTGATCTTTGAAAACCGCTCTGGGTCTACCAGATGTCCAGAAAACCTTTCAATCTCTATGTTCATGAGTCACAAGGAAATGTTCTAGGAGTATTGACTCAATCTCATTGGATCTTGGCAACGACCAGTAGCCTATTTGTCAAAACAATCAGATGTAATTGCAAAAGGCTGGCCCCTTGTTTGAGAGCTGTTGCAGCTACAGCCCTCCTAGTGAGCAAAGCTGACAAGCTCACCCTGGGACAAAATCTTCAAGTTACTATACCGCACTTTGTTCTAACCATTATGAAACACAAAGGAGACTTCTAGCTAATTCACGAATGTTGAGGTATCAGAGTATGCTGTGTGAAAACCCCCAGATACAATTGACGGTCAGTCAAGCTCTGAATCCTGCTACGTTGTTACCAGTTGGTCTTGACCCCCCTGATCATGACTGTTTAGAAACTATGGACACTATATTCTCAAGTCACTCTGATTCGACTGATGTTCCTTTGGAGAACCCTGGACGGACTTTATTTGTAGATGGAAGCAGTCTTGTCATCATTAATGGACATTGTTGTGCCAGATATGCAGTAGTGACCCTTGATCTGGTAGTTGAGTCCTCAGCCCTGACCCCAGGAACTTCAGCACAGAAAGCTGAACTGATAGCTCTTACTAGAGCACTGACAATAGGAAAAGGGGCTCTGTCTAAATGTGTACCCAGATTCCAAGTATGCCCTTACAACCTTGCATGCACATGGGGCCCTGTATAAAGAATGAGGGTGGATAACCTCAGGAAGCAAGTCCATTAAGTATGGCCCCGAGATATTGATATTATCAGATGCATACTGCCTACAGATTTCAGAATTTAGGAAAAGTAGAATGTATGAATAGAACCCTGAAATCCCAGTTGTCCAAACTTTGCCCAGAAGTTCACCTGAAGTGGCCCCAGGTTCTTCCTATAGCCCTTCTTAGGATATACTTAGCCCCTGCTAAGTCTTTAGGAGTTCCCCCTTTTGAGATTCTGTATGGGCGACCCCCGCCTATTGTATAGGAAATAAAGGAGATATGGAACAGATTAGATCTGAAGTTACTAGACAAGAACTATTGGTTTTAAGTTCTGTTTTGCAGAATCTTCATACGTGGGTACAAGACCAGCTGCTCATCCATCTAACAGAACCCCTGCATCCTCTCAAGCCTGGAGTCTCGGTGTGGATCAAAGAGTGGAGAAAGACACCGTTGACACCGAATTGGAAGGGACCTTATGTTGTTATCTTGTTAACCCCAACAGCAGTTAAAGTTGCAAAACTCGAACCCTGGATTCATCACAGTTGAATAAAGTCAGCAGCCATTGATAGCAATGTAGAAAGGAAGGCAGCTACGAAGATATTAGCTATGTAGCAATATTACCCTATACCACACGATGATGCTATTACACCTGTATAATGTGTTAATTGACTAATGAGTGATTTAATTCTCACCCTTTCTCACTTGCGGGTGAGAATAATCAAAGGGGGGAATGTGGTAGGCTATGGCCTAGCATGGCCTGCTATTATGAAAGGCCTGTAAGTTAGGCCTGGATCCTAACTCCCATTATAGCTAGAAAAGAACCAAAAATCTGTGAAAAATGAGAAAACTGTTTTAAACTGCTTAATAAGAAGTTTTTATGAATTCATAAGTCTTTCATTATTCTCTTGTGTGTGAAAGAACAGAAATGTTTCAATATATGCATTCCTGGAGCTAGGGATAACCTTGAAGTAGAGAAGTAGCAAAATCAAGAACTGCACCATTGTTAGAACAATCCTAAGGGAAGGGGCTGGTTGCTAGGCTCCGGAGGGATTTCTAATTGGACAGGTGCAGGGAATGTAAAACCAATGAGAAGTTTGCATGTATCGAGATAGAACCAATAGAAAGTTCTCATGTATCAAACTGGAAAAGAGGTATAAATGGTTATGTCTCTGTAGAAACATTTGCTCAGTTCCTTTTGAAGCTTTGACTGACTGGGCCTGTGCACAATAAACTGGCTTGGACCCTGGCAATTGACTCCTGGATTTATTCATTGACTGCACTTTGCTACAACAGCAATAGTACTGCGAGACTACCATAGCTGCAATTTTGAACTCTGGAACGAGATGAAGCAGCAGCAGAAGGAGGCTGCTGCCATGTCATCACAAAATTGGCCAACAGAAGAGAGGGGGAGGTTGCCATTGCTGAAGCTGCCAGACCGAGAAAGGTGAGCACACTGGTGGAAGCCACTTAAGAAGGCACAGCCTGATCTTCCCAACAACACCACCAGAAAGAGGTGGAGTGGAGTTGGCATGAGAGAGAGAGCGTCTGTGTGGGAGGACCAAGTATGTGAAACTTGCACATGTGCATATGAGGGTTTTGCTTGATATTAATCTCACATTAGCCCACATACATATCCACAAAAGCCTCAATGCCCCCCAATCCTCCTGGACACCTTCACTGATTTTTCTGAACCCTGTTACCACCCCCCTAAGCCCCGATCTTCCCCATTATCCTTAAAGATCCCCTCCTCAATCCTCTCAATGCTCACTGGACCCCCCCCCCCCCCCACACACCCCTGAAGCTATCTGATCTAGGGAATCCCCATGTTACCCTGGGCTACGGCACCCCCTAGCTCAATCATTCTGGCCAGACTGCCTCTGACTTGGACAGCCCAGACCAGGGTACCCTGGCTCTGAAACTCTGGGTTATATCACCCCTGGCTTGGGCACCCTAGCTCAGTAACCCCAGGACAGTGCACCCTTGGCTAAAGTACTTCTGGAAAGGGTATCCCTGGCATGAGTACCCCAGGCTTGGACATCAGCAGTTTGGACTATATGAACCTATCTGTTATTATAAAATAGGCTTGAAAAGGTTTTGACTTGGTGACCTACTATAAAATTGCCCTCAGTACATGTATAAAGTATTCATTTCTAGGAGTGGAGATGGGTGGATTCTGGGGTTGCATATAAGAATATAAGATATGCCATACTGCATCAGATTAAGGGTCCATTGAGCCCAGTATTCTGTTTCCATCAGTGTCAATCCAGGTTACAAGTGCCAATCAGGTTCCCAAAAGGTATACAGATTCCATATTGCTCGTCCAATTTGAAAGCAATGGATTTCGCCGATCTTCTTTAATAATGGTTTATGGACTTTTCCACCTGGAACTTGTCCCAACCTCTTTTAAATCCAGCTACACTAACAGCTTCTACTACATCCTTCAGTAACGAATTCCAGAATTTGATTACACATTGAGTGAATAAATATTTTCTCCAATTAGTCTTAAATGTGCTACATTGTAGTTTCATTGCATATAGTGTATCTGGATTTTCAGAAAGCCTTTGGCAAGGTCCCTCATGAGAGACTTCGCAAATTTAAAAAGTCATGGGAGAGAAGGCAATGTACTATCATGGATCAGGAACTGGTTAATAGATATAAAAAGAGAGTAGGACTAAATAGCCAATTTTCTCAATGGAGAAAGGTGAATAGTGGAGTACCTCAGGAATCTGTGCTGGGCCTGCTGTTTTATAAATGACTTGGAAATGGGAATAACAAGTGAGGTGATCAAATTTGCAGATGACACCAAATTATTTAAAGTTGTTAAAATGCAAAAGGATTGTAAAAATTTGCAAGAGGACCTTGATAAAGTAGGAGAGTGGGCATCCAAATGACAGATGAAATTTCATGTGGACAAGTGTAGAGTTATGCACTTAGGGTAGAAAAAGCCAAACTACGGTTGCATGATACAAGGTTCCACATTAGGACAATAGTACATTACCTCATATCCCATGACTTTTTAATTTCCCCAAGAGTCTCTCATGAGGAACCTTGTCAAAGGCCTTCTGAAAATCCAGATGCACTATATCAACCAACTTACCTTTTAGCTACCTGTTTATTCACTCCTTGAAAAAATATAAGAGATTAGTGAGGCAAGACTTTCCTTGGCTGAATCCATGTTGGCAGAAACCATGACTATATTTATGTTCAGTAATTTTGTTTTTTATGATGTTTTCTACCATTTTGCATGGTACTAATATCAGGCTCACCAGTCTGTAGTTTCCTAGTCTCTAGAAGTTCCCATGGGTGCAGGATCGGGCACTGAGACGGCCCTGCATGCAACAGCATCCCTGCAGGAGATGTCCACCCTGCCTCATGGCCAGCCTGCCACAGTGCCAACTCCCGTTTACCCACCGCCTAACCCCGGTGAGGGTGGCCAGGGCCCAGATCGGGCAGTAGGGACCTGCCTTCAGCTGATCCCAGCCTTGAGAGGTTTCCGGGTCCAATTGCCATCTTCACCGCTGCTTATTCCACTCTGAGGCATGTCCTACTCCCACCTGCAGGACATACCTGAATTGTCCCTGTACCTCCTGGTGCCTCTGCCCACCCCTGCTCTGCCCACTCTCTGTCCCCTCCCACCCCTGTCTGGCTCTCCGCACACTGCTGCTCTGTGCGTGTGGGGAGAATATGTGGCAGAATACAGGCCGGATGGATAGCGGGCTGCACATACAGCCCCGCTGTTTGCTTTACAGATTCGGGCCCGTTATGTTCCCAGCAGGTCTCAGAGTGTTAATCCCTTAGAAGGGAATGTAGATGTGATTAAATCATCTGAGACTTGGAACCTAACTGCTTTTCGTGAAGATATTGTACTATGTCTAGGTGTGCTACCTTGTTGGCTACTTTTCCTCTGATGTAGTTAAGTTTAAGGTTTTGAAAGCTTATTTTAAAAATAAGGATCTTTTGTGGTCAGAGGTTGACTGTATTTCCTGATGTTACAAGGAGCATGCAGCTTCGTAGAAAACAATTTCTTGATTGAAAGTCGTAGGTATTAGATTTGGGGACTACTTTTTATCTAAGGTTCCCCTGTATAATTACATTGCAGGAAGATAGCTTTGTTTTATAGAATATATCTTATTTAGAGAAATTGCTGTTGGATAGAAAATGATAATTTTGGGATGGCTAGATACTGGAGTCAAGTATGATTATACCACCTGTGTAATTGGCATGTTAGCTTAATTTGCTTTCTGGGATTTTTATGTTTATATTGGCATTTATCTTTCCCTAATGAGGGGTACACCTTATAGCTTTTTTTCATTTGTGATTTTCTTGTCATTTTTTGATTTCTCTATTTTTCTATAAGGTTTTCTTTTTCTTAAGTGTAATATATATTTCAAAATTCTCAATAGAAAAAATGTATAAAACCTGACAGCACTGCAGCTAAAATGCAGCTGCATGCACTTACACCAGCTTGAGACCAGATGTGCGTAGGGACATTTTTGTAACCTGCCACTACTACTTATCATTTATATAGTGCTAAAAGGTGTATGCAGTGCTGTGCAGAGACATGTAAGAGACAGTCCTTGCTCCTAAGAGCTTACGGTCTAGTAAAGACAGACAACACAATTAGAGACTAGGATATATCTAGGGGAATGATAAGGAAACACATTGGAGTGACAAGGAGATTTGGGGATCAGGATCCAAAAGCAGTCTCAAAGAAGTGAGTTCTAAGCCTGAATTTGAGCAGGGCCACAGATGGAGCCTGACGTACTGAATCGGGTAGTTTGTTCCAGGCATAAGGAGCAGCAAGGTAGAAAGAACGAAGTCTGGAGTTGGAAGTGGAAGTGGAAGAGAAGGGCACAGATAGAAGGGGTCTGCCAGAAGAGCAAAGTTTTCAAGGAGGGTTGTAGGGAGAAAAGAGAGGAAAAGCAGTGAGGAGCAGCCGAATGAAGGCACTTAAAAGTCAGTACTAGAAGTTTGAACTGGATGCAGAAATGGATAGGGAGCCAATGAAGTGACTTGAGAAGAGGGGTGACAAAAGCATATCAACATTGGCGGAAGATTAGCTGTGCAGCTCAGTTTTGAACTGATTGAAGTGGGGAGAGACGATTCAGAGGAAAACCAGCGAAGATGAACATAATTTAGATGGGAGGTGACTAGATAATAGATAAGGGTCTTAGGGTGTTCGGAAAGGAAGGGATGACTTTTGCCATTATTGTAGAGAAAGAAATGGCAGATTTTAGCTAGCTATTGGATGTGTGTGGAGAAGGAGAGGGAGGAGTCAAAGATGACTCCAAGGTTGTGAGTCAAGGAAACAGGGAGAAGTAGAATGTTATCCACAGAAATAGAGAAAGGAGGAAGGGGGAGGTGGGCTTAGGGGGAAAGATAAGGAGCTCAGTCTTGGCCATGTTCAATTTCAGGTGGCAGTGAGATATCCAGGCACTAACATCAGATAAGCAAGCAGAGATCTGGGACTGGCGCAGAGAGGTAGATCTGAAAACCATGGGAAGAAATGAGTATACCAAGGGACTGAGTGTAGAGAGAAAAAAGGAGAGGTCCCAAGACAGAGCCTTGGGGTAACCGATTGAAAGCAGGATAGCAGTAGAGGAGGATCCACCAGAACATACACTAAAAGTGTGGTGAGAGAGACAGGAAGAAAACCAGGACAGGAAAGAACCCCTAAATCCAAGCGAGGACAGGGTAACAAGAAGAAGGTGGTGATAAACCATGTCAAAAGCAGCAGAAAGGTCAAGAAGGATGAAGACTGAGTAAAGTCCCTTGGATTTGGTGAGGAATAAGTCATTCTAGACTTTGGCAAGAGCTGTCTCAATAGAATGTGGAGGGCAAAAGCTAGATTGCAGTGGATCCAGAAGAAAATGAGAGGAGAGAAAGTCGAGACAGTGGCAGTGAACTGCATGTTCAAGTAGTTTAGAAATAAAGGGGAGGAGAGTTATGGGTCAATAATTAGAAGGACAATTAGGATCAAGGGGTGTTTTCTTGAGGAGCAGTATAACCACAGTATGCTTGAAGTCTGCAAGAACAGTTATAGTAGAAAGCAATAGGATGAGGATATGACAGATGAAAGGGACAACAGTAGAGGAGATGGAGTTTAGTAGGTGGATGGGAATGGAATCAGAGGAGCAGGTAATAAGTTTAGACGAGGAGAGAAGATGAATGGTTTCTTCCTCAGTGATATTAGAAAAGTATGAAAGGGCAACAGAGGTTGATGGAAGGTTTAGGGAATGAAGAGGGGGAAAGAGAGATTGAGATGACCCCAAGGAGAACTCAAGAGCAATCTTGTGGACTTTGTCATGGAAGTAGTCAGCCAAAGTCTGGGCAGGAAGGGAAGGAGGGATCAGAGGCAGAGGCACTTTGAGGAAAGAGTTGAGAGTTGTAAAGAGACGTTGAGGATCAGAGGCAAGAGAGTTAGTCAGATGGACATACAGTAGTACTCTTGCATAACGAATGTTATGGCAAACTAGAAAGAGGCTGGCTTGAATTTCAAATGTAGGAAGTCCACAAGGAGGCAGGATTTGAGCCAAAGGCGCTCAGCTGAGTGGGCAGAGGAACGCAGGTTGCTGGTTTTAGAGGACAGACAGGACTGAGATACAGTACACCTCACAGGACGTGAAGTGGGAGGAGAAAGAGCATCTAGAGCAGAGGAGAGTACAGTGTTACAAGAAGATACAGCCTCCTCAACAGAGATGGCATAATGGAGGAAAGAGGTGGTGAGACATCAAGTGGAGAGAGCTAACGGGTCTCCCAATCTCTGAAAGTCATCTCACAATTTTTTACAGTCCTATTTTATTTTAACAAATTTGGATAATTTTGTGTCATCTGCAGTTTGATCACCTCACTTGTTGTTCCCATTTCCAGGTCATTTATGAATATGATAAAAAGCAGTGGGCCCAACACAGATCCCTGGGGTACTCCACTATTCACCTTTCTCCATTGAGAAAATTGGACATTTAGCCAACCTCTCTCTTTTCTATCTTTTAACTAATTCCCAGTCTACAATAGTGCATTGCCTCTCATGACCTTTTAATTCCTTCAAGTGTCTCTCATGAGAGACCTTCTCAAAGGCTTTCTGAAAATCCAGATAAACTGTTTCACCTTTATCTACCTGTTTATTCATACTTTCAAAAAAATATAAGATTAGTGAGACAAGATTTTCCTTGGCTAAATTCATGTTGGCTTTCTGCCATTATACCATGACTATCTACATGTTCAGTCATTTTGTTCTTTATAATGGTTTTTACCATTTTTCCCAGCACTGATGTCAGGCTCACCATTCTGTAATTTCTTGGATCACCCCTGGAACCCTTGTTTAACAATTGGCATGACATTGGTCACACTCCAGTCTTCAAATGATTTTAATGATAGTTTGCAAATTTCTAATAAATAAGTCTGCAATTTCATTTGTGAGTTCTTTAAGCACCCTGGAATGTATACCATCCAGTCCAGGTGATGTGCTACTCTTTATCAAATTGCTCGATTACATCTTCCCAGTTAATCAAGGTTTATTTCAATTCCTCCAATACATCACATTTGAATACTATTTGTGGCATGGATAACTCCCCTAAATCTTCTTTAGTAAAAACCAAAACAGAGAATTCATTCAGTCTCTCTGCTTTGGCCTTGTCCTCCCTTAGTGCCCCTTTCACATCTCTATCATCTATCATCTTGCCCTATCTTGCTCTATCATCTTGCTCTATCATCTAAATCCTTGCCTTAATTCCAACCCTAGGAGTGTCTTCACTCAATGTAGATGAAAGTGCTCCTATTACAAAACAATTAATGCATCTTTACTTCTGCACAGGGAGAAGGTAATTTCATGAGAGGATGCCTATGTGATGTCTATTTTATGTGATGCCCATAAAATAGGATGCCTATTTTATGCTTCATTGATAAAGGCAATATAAACACTTTGGGCCCAATATTCAGTGCTGGCCATCAGCACTCTTACAGCAGCTAGCTGCTGGCCCTGAGCTTTAAACCCAGATATTCAGTGGAGGAGTGGCCTAGTGGTTGGGGCAAGATGCTTCAGGCCGGAAGGTTGGGGGTTCAAATCCCACTAGAGGACAGCAAGCTTGGGCCAGAAGGACTGGGGTTTCTAGTCCCACAGGTGCTCCTTGTGGTCTTGGGCAAGTCACTTAACCCTCCATAGCCCATATTCCCTGTAAAATAGTTATCTCCAAGTTATAATGCCCTGTTCAATATAATTTCAGTTTGTTCAATGTAAACCGCACTGATGCAGAATAGTGTGGTATATAAGAGAATGTAAATAAATAAATTCAATACTGGGATCATATCCAGACTCCATCATTGAATATCCAGGTTGCCTGGATTGCCATAAAGTTAACCAATCAGTGGTGATAATGAGTCACTGCCCTGTTAGCTTCTGTGGAGAAAGTTAGGCCAGTGATTACTATGCCTGACTTTGTCCATGTGTTGCTAACTGGGCTGTAGTTCAATATCGCTGCTGCCCAGTTAGTGATGGGTGCCACCCCAGAACATCCCCATCATGTCCTGATGGTATCTGGTTAGCATTAGTGCTGCTGAATATCCCGCTGAGTAGCAATTACATGGCTTTCAGGTCTGCAAACTACGTAAATGCCTTTGAATATTTGGCCCCTTATTAAACTTGTCTAATGTTGGACAGTGTAAAAGATAGACAGGAAGAAAATTGATGACTTTGAATTATGGTGCTGGCAATTATTATTGTGCATATCATGGACTGCTCAAAAAACAAACCAATCAGTACTAGAGGAGTTCAAACCTACGCTTTGCTTAGAAGCTCAGATGACAAGACTTTGACTTTCATACTTTGGACACATTGTGCAAAGAGCGAGATCATTAGAGAAAGACATAATGCTTGGCAAGGTAGAAGGTCAACAGAAAAAAGGAAGGCCAGCAATGAGTTGGATCGATACAATAACAGCAGCTATAGGTGCCACTCTATCAACAATGAGCTGCCTGACTGAAGACTGAAAACAATTTAGGTCAACTATCCAGAGGGTTGCCAGGAGTCAACACCAATTCAATGGCACTTAACAACAACAATGATTCCCTAATAGGGCACAAATCCATTCACATAAATTTATACCAATGCCAAAGAAGGTATAAATGTATGAGTGTACCCTCTGGAGATCATTAGAGAAAGACATCTTGCTTGGCAAGATTGAAGGTCAACACAAAAGAGGAAGGTCAGCAATGAGGTGGATAGACACAATAAGAGCAGCTATGGATACCACTCTATTAACAGTGTGCTGTCTGACTAAAGACTGAACACAGTTTAGGACAACTATCCAGAGGTGGTAATTTTATAAGGAGCTGCTTATTTTTAGTCACCAACAAGTGTGGAGGAGTGGAGGAGTGGCCTAGTGGTTGGGGCAAGGTACTTCAGGCCAGAAGGTCAGGGGTTCAAATCCCACTAGAGGACAGCAACCTTGGGCCGGAAGGACTGGGGTTTCTAGTCCCACAGGTGCTCCTTGTGGTCTTGGGCAAGCCACTTAACCCTCCATAGCCCATGTTCCCTGTAAAATAGTTATCTCCAAGTTATAATGCCCTGTTCAATGTAATTTCAGTTTGTTCAATGTAAACCGCACTGATGCAGAATAGCGCGGTATATAAGAGAATGTAAATAAATAAATAAACAATGTCCCTAAATGTCAGTATTTTAGTCATTTATATGCATAAGTGACCACTTATGCATGTAAATGACCTCTTATAAAATACCAACTAGCATAAATATACATGCATTATTTGCATCGCTGAGATGATGGCCCTGTCTGGAGGGAATGCTACGGATTTATGAATCTTAGGCAATGCATAGATTATGGAAATCACTTGATGTCATATGTTAAGAAATAAACCTTCCTTTTTCAGTAAGAAACCCTGCAGCTAATCCTGAATCAACTCATTGTACAATCTCTTGTTGTGAGGCACTAGTAGAGTCATCCCGCGGCGCCGCTGGGCTCGGTCCCGAGGCCGGCGGAGTAACCGGGTCCCCGGGGGGCCGAGCCCGCTGGTGTTGGTGCTGGGGGGGGCAGAACAGCGGGAAGCGAGCTGGGCCGTCGGCGTTGCACCCACGCTGTGATGTGGGGCAAGCCGATTGGGTCCGGCGGTTTTTGGAGGGCGGGGCCATCCAGGAAGCGTGGGAGATCGCCGGCGTGCGATCTCCCTCTTCCTGCCGTGGCCGGCGAACAGAACAGGTGTGTCTCGCCGGGCTTCTTCGACGGTCATTGTCACGGGGCGATTTTTTCGTGCGGCAGCGGGGGTCTGCTTAGTTGGGCAGAATTGCCTAGGCCAAGTTAATTAAAAAACAAAAACAAAAACGAACGTCAGCGGGCCCAGAGCATAACGGGCAATTGCCGTTGGTGCAGAGGCTCCACTGTGCTGAGCGCTTCTTTCCCGGCGGGTAGAGGGGTGGGGAGGGCACTGTCTCAGGGGCCATTGGGTTCGGTAGCCATCAGCTGGGGTCAGTTGTTAAAGGGGGCGTTTAGCACGAGGGTGTATAGGCCTTATCCGGGGCCCTGAGCCTTCCTTCTCCCGGTGTTAGACGGTCTGGGGTACATGGCCCGCTCTCAGAGGGGAAAAGGGGTGGGTAGGAGGGCTGGCCCTGCTGCAGCAAATGCCAGCGGGCGGGGGACCGGCCGGCGTGGGAGTTCAATGGTAGGGGCAGGTGGGTCTGAGTCTGGGGGCTTGGCCGTGGTTGGGGGACGTGGGCGAGTTCATCAGCCACGTGGCAGGAGGCGGCAGGGGCGGGCGGCATCTCGGGGTAGCGCGAGGCCACCGCCGGGTAGTGACATTGGATCCCCATTTGAGGCAGGTTCGGGGGTTCAGGGTTCCAACTGGCCTGTTGGTGTTGGGGAAGAGCTGGCTTGCCCCCCGGTATTACCCAGTGCCCCTTGCGGGGTGGGGTTGGAGTCGGTGCTTGAAAATGGAGCCGCTGGCCGCTCCTCCGAACAGGTTGGGGGGCCCGGGGGCGATCATACGGTGTGTGGACCATCGGGGATCCCCTTTTCTCCCCTGTGTTATACGCCGGCTTGATGGATGTGCGTTTTGCCCACGGTATGGTGGGGTCCCCGGTGCCATGGGCCTTTGGGGCCAATCCCTATGGGGCTGTGGGCCCTTGGGGGGGTGGCTGGGGTGGTTGGTCCGGAGCCGGGCCGGCAGGGGCACCGGTGATGCCTGGTAGTGGGTTGGCGGGTTGGGAGGCTGGGGGCCAAGGTTCATCTTCCTGGAGCTGGGGTGCAGGGCCTGGAGCTGGGGTGGCTAGGGCTCCTGGGGCAGTTGCTGCTGGCTTCTCTCCGTCTTTCCCCCTACAGGTAGCTGAGAGCTCCGGGGGTCGTCCGAACATGTCGGAACACGTGCGAGCGAGGGGAGCGGCATCCGCTGGGCATGCGGCGGAGCAGGCGGACCGGGCCGCTGGAGTGGCGGCAGTCCTCCCACCTGTGGCGTCCGCTGCGGAGACTGGTGAGTATGCGGGGAGTGGGGATCCTGCCCTAGGGGGTGTACCTGTTTCGGGGAATGGTAGCACTGACGGTGGGAAGGCGAAGGCAAAACGCAAGCGTGGTCGGCGCCGGCGGCGCGACTCCTCTTCGTCGTCCACTTCGTCCTCGTCGGCGCAGTCTTCGGGCGATTCCGCGCCGGATAAGGGCGATCGGGGTGAGGGGGTGGGTACCACGGTGGTACATTGCTCGGAATTGTGGGAAGGGGTGCCCATAAAATTGCGACATCGTATTAAGTGGCGACGGTATATTGACATTTTTCGTCTGTTGGAGGGTAGAAAACGCTCGGGTGACAGCAGACGGAAGCGCAAGCAGGACGAAAAAGCGGGGAGGGTGCGGAAGGTTTCCCGTAATACTATCAATTGGACTAGGGCCTTTTTGCGCTTGGCCAGCGTATGGGGTCATTATTTTCCCGAGCAGTATGGTGCTTTGCTGGCTTATGCGGACGCAATCTTGGCGACGTCGCAGGTGCACGAGGGGTGGGCCTGGTTAAACTATGACGAGGAATTCAGGGATATGATGGAGGAAAACAGTCGGCTGTCGTGGGGTACGAAAGACATCAATCTGTGGCTCACTCAGATGTCTGCTAAGAGCAGGGCGGGGGGTGCCGGGGCGGGCGTGGGCAAAGCAGGGGGCGCTGCGCCACATGCTGGCTTGCGGTCCTTTCGGGCGCCAGGGCCAGTTGCCGCTCAGTCTAGAGTGGGTGGGCTGGGAGGAGACGTCTGTTGGCGTTTCAATAAGTCGTCGTGCCCATTCCCCGACTGCAAGTTCAAACATGCCTGTTCCTTGTGCGGAGGTGGTCATGATGCCGCGAAGTGTAGCCGCAAGGGAGTGGCGGGTGCCCCGGCGGGGGGTAAGTGATGTGGCCTCTAGGGTTTTGGCCCCCACCCCCGTACGGGTCGACGTTATGCGGCCGTGGCTTATTCGGTATGGGAGGACCCGTGGGGGCGCAGTGGGAGGTCTGATTTTGTCTGGTTTTGTGGAAGGTTTTCGCATTCCTTTTCGGGGGGCGCCCAGTGGGGTATGCTCGAAAAACGCCAGTTCGGCTACAGCTCTGGCTGAGGTCGTGCGACGGAAGATCAGGGACGAATGTGCATTGGGGCGGGTTGCTGGTCCTTTTCCTGATCCCCCTTTTTCTCCTTTTGCTGTCTTGCCACTGGCGGTGGTCCCCAAGAAGGAGCCGGGCAAGTACCGGTTAATTCACAACTTATCCTGCCCCCCCTGGGGATTCCGTAAATGATCACATTCCTCGGGAGCACTGTTCGGTGCGTTACGCGTCTTTTGATGGGGCCGTGGCATTAGTGAGGCAGTGTGGGACGGGGGCCTTGCTTGCGAAAGTGGACATCGAATCTGCATTTCGGTTGTTACCTGTGCACCCTTCTGCGTTTCAGTCGCTGGGTTTTCGATTCGATTCACAATTCTACTATGATAAGTGCATGCCTATGGGTTGTGCGGTGTCGTGTGCTTATTTTGAAGCTTTTAGCACATTCCTTCACTGGGTTTTGGAACAGCGGACAGGTTTGTCCACTATCGTGCATTACCTGGACGATTTTCTGTTCGTAGGGCCCAGTCTGACGGGGACCTGTGCTAAGCTGCTGGGCGCCTTTCATAGCCTGGCCGGCGACTTCGGTATACCCATTGCGGCGAGCAAAACGGTGGGACCGGTCTCATGCCTTACTTTCCTGGGCATTGAGATCGACACCGACAACATGTTGGTGCGTTTGCCGACGCAGAAAGTTGAGCGGCTTCGACATTTGGTCGCCTTTGTAGGTGCGGCGGACAAAACCACCCTTCGGGTTCTACAGTCTTTGGTTGGTCATCTCAATTTTGCTTGCAGGGTGCTGCCGATGGGGCGCCCCTTTGCGCGGCGGTTATCTCTGGCGATGGCGGGAGTGCACCGGCCACATCATCATATTCGTGTGTCGGCTGGTATGCGGGAGGATTTGCGGGTGTGGGATGCCTTCTTAGCTGACTTCAATGGCTGCAGGGTCGTCCAGTGGCCGGAGCAGTCAAATGCGGATTTGCACTTGTTTACTGATGCGGCGGGCAGTTCCGGTTTTGGGGCGTACTGTCAAGGAGCCTGGTGTGCCGAGGCATGGCCTTGTGACTGGGTGGCATCTGGGTTGACCCGTAGCATTACCTTTTTGGAACTATTCCCTATCGTGGTAGCGCTGTGGGTATGGCCGGAGCGCTTAAGGAACAAGAGGGTGTTATTCTGGTGTGATAATGCTGCGGTGGTCGAGGTCATCAACCGCAACGCACCCAGGTGCCCAAGGGTGGTGGCGCTGATGAGGGTTTTCATCTTGGCTTGCTTGCGCCTGAATGTCACTGCCAGAGCGCGGCATGTGCCTGGCGTACATAATTCCATTGCTGATGCTCTGTCTCGTTTTCAGTGGGCACAGTTCAGGTTATTGGCTCCAGCGGCGGACGCAGTTGCATCGGTGGTGCCGGACCATCTTTGGCAGATTGGGACCCTGACATGATGGCACTGTTGTCCGGGTCGGTGGCGCGCGGGACGTGGGCGAAGTATCGGCGTGGCTATGCTCAGGTGAGTGCTTTCTTGGGCGCGCATGGATGGCAAGGGGGGAGTGTTCCCACTGGGCTTGTAAGCCAATTTGTGTTGTGGGCAAAAAAGGAAGGCTGGGCTCGGTCGGCGGTCATTGCGGCCTTGGTGGGGTTTTCCTTTTTCTGCAAGGCGGCCGGTTGGGGTAACCCTCGCACATCCTTTTTAGTCAAGCGCCTGCTGGCTGGGTGGGCCAGGGTGCACCCCAAGCCGAAGGATTGGCGGCTGCCAGTCTCGCATGCTCTTCTTCTCAGCATTTGCACGGCATTGCCGCGAGTCACGACCTCTCCTTTCGAAGCGATTTTGTTCCGAGCGTTGTTTGCGACTGCCTTTTTTGGGGCTTTCCGTGTTTGCGAGCTGGTGCCCAGGTCTGCGCGGAAGGGCGGCTGCGGCGGGCTGGATGTCAAGTGTGTGGCGGTGGGGGCTGCTCAGGTGCGCATCCTCGTCTCACGTTCCAAGACGGACCAGACGGGTAATGGTGCGTGGGTGATCCTGAATTCCATTTCCCCCTCGCCTTCTTGCCCGGTTTTTTGCCTGCGGTGTTACTTGCAGAGGAGACCGGAGTCCTCGGGCTACTTTTTTATCCACGCGGACGGAGCACCTGTTACCCAATTCCAGTTTACAGCGGTTTTGCGCCTAGTACTTCGTTACCTGGGCCACGATGACAGGGGTTATGCCTCACACTCCTTCCGGATTGGTGCTGCCACAAGTGCGGCCGCAGCAGGACTCAAGGGCCCCGTCATTCAACGCATTGGTCGGTGGCGCTCAGATGCGTACAAGGGGTACGTGCGCCTGTGACTGTCCCGGGTCGGTTCCGGGGCGACATGAGTGCTGATTTCATTGCACGAGGGTAAGCAAGGGGGTGGGGGGGGGGGAAAGGGTGTTCTCATCCTTTGCTTCTTGTTGCAGACGAGGCCGCTGGTTGCAGTTCGATTTGTCTCCTTTCAGATGGTTCGTGCTCTGGAGAGTGGTGGATCATCGGGCATTCCTTTGTCTACTGGGCTGAGCGCAGGGCAGCTGTGCGGCCATTGGGCATCCACCTCGGATTAGCTGCTGCAGGGATTCGGCTTTGCTGGATGGGACAACGTGCTATGCGATGGCGGCAGCTGATTGCCTGCATTCAGGCGAAGATCGAACAGCATCAGCGGCCAGTCGGGCTGCTTATCCACTTGGGCGGAAATGACTTGTCAAGCTGGCCTTGCCGGCAGCTTATATTAACTGTGCAGACGGACATTGGCCTTTTGCGGGAATTGCTTCCGGGGATTGCCATTATATGGTCTGACATCATTCCACGCCCTGCGTGCTGGCTCCAGCGGCGGTGGTCGCGGGGTTTGGTAAAGATTAACCGGCAGATAGGGCGTTGGGTGATGCAGACCCGGGGGTGTCAGGTGTTGCACCCTTGGGCAGAGGTTAAGTGTAGGTCTGTACAGGCTGGATGGTGTGCACCTTGCTCCGGTGGGGCAAGACCTGTTACTGAATGATTGGCAGGAGGCGCTTGAAGGTTGGCATTGGTCGCAGCTGGTTTCGGGGGGGGGGGCGGCACAAGGATAGGGGCCTACCTTGTGCCGGTGGCGGGGTAGCGAGCTGGCGCTCGCCGACCCGGCGGTGCATTGGCGGCTGATGCCACTTTGCAGGGGAGCGGTCTGCTCCTAGTTTGGGAGAGACATCACTGTTGGGGTCTCTGCCCGGAGGGAAGCAATGGGAGCCGGCCTTTGCTATAGCACGGCGAGGCGGGCGGAAGGGGGAACGGGGGGTGGATGATGCACCACCTTGCTAAACGGCTGGTGGCGGGCATCATCCGGATTGGGGTGGGGGGGGGGGAGTTGATTGTGTGGAATAAATTACAAGTTGAATTGGCCCTTGTTGGGCCAGTGTTGGTTTATGGTTATGTAGCTGAGACCAATAAAGAAACATTATTATGCCAAACCTCAGTGAGATTATGTTTTGTGCACGGGGCATCGGGGGGGGGGGGGCGGGGTGGAGCGGGTGAAGTGTCGGAGCTGAGATGTGGTGGTATGTAGTGTGCGGGGAGGTCCATCCGGATACCTCGGTTAATCCCGCGGCGCCGCTGGGCTCGGTCCCAAGGCCGGCGGAGTAACCGGGTCCCCGGGGGGCCGAGCCCGCTGGTGTTGGTGCTGGGGGGGGGGCAGAACAGCGGGAAGCGAGCTGGGCCGTCGGCGTTGCACCCACGCTGTGACGTGGGGCAAGCCGATTGGGTCCAGCGGTTTTTGGAGGGCGGGGCCATCCAGGAAGCGTGGGAGATCGCCGGCGTGCAATCTCCCTCTTCCTGCCATGGCCGGCGAACAGAACAGGTGTCCCTTCCCACCCTCCCTTGCGTTATGTTGCGGGGGCATGCGGTTGGGGGATGAATAGGGGTTGGGTCTTGTCGCAGCTGGGTGGGGATGAGTGGTGTTGCACTTGTAGGAGAGTGTAGGCGGGGTAGCGAGCTGGCGCTCACCGACCCAGCGGTGCATTGGCGGCTGATGCCACTTTGCAGGGGAGCGGTGTGCTCCTAGTTTGGGAGAGACATCACTGTTGGGGTCTCTGCCCGGAGGGAAGCAACGGGAGCCGGCCTTTGCTATAGCACGGCGAGGCGGGCGGAAGGGGGAACGGGGGGTGGATGATGCACCACCTTGCTAAACGGCTGGTGGCGGGCATCATCCGGATTGGGGTGGGGGGGGGAGTTGATTGTGTGGAATTACAAGTTGTATTGGCCCTTGTTGGGCCGGTGTTGGTTTATGGTTATGTAGCTGCGACCAATAAAGAAACATTATTATGCCAAACCTCAGTGAGATTGTGTTTTGTGCACGGAGCATCAGGGGGGGGAGGGGGGGTGGGGGGGCGGGGTGGAGCGGGTGAAATGTCGGAGCTGAGATGTGGTGGTATGTAGTGTGCGGGGAGGTCCATCCGGATACCTCGGTTACTTCCCTAAAGGAACATAAGAAACTTCATTGTCACTTAATTTCACCTATACAGACAGTATAATCATTTCTATTCAGGATCGCAATGGCCCCACCTTTATCTGTCAAACGAATCACGATATCTCAGCTTCTTAACTGCCTGACTTTCTTCTTTCGTTAAATTGAAAAAAGGCTTTGTGTTCTATCACAGTGACATCGTTTACAACTAATTCTTGAAATATACAGTATAAATCAAGGTATCCACTGAGACTGGAGGGAACCAACAAGAGTTGTATTTGATCAATGACATATCAATGCGTCTTGCTGTAGTTTTTGAAAAGAAATGAGTAATCCTAATCTTCCTCATGAATCTAAACAAGTCAGCTCTAGTTTGAAAGGTGTTGTACTTTTTCTGTGGATAGAAAAGACAACTTCTTTCTTAAGACATCTTCTATAGGGGTTTAATTGGTAAACCTAATTCAGGTGGCTTTTCCAAGGGCATCCTCTCCCTCTTCCTCTTCCCCTCTAATTGTGTATTCTCATGTCCTGTTTTTCCTTTCTTTCTTTCCCCATACTTTGACTTGTCTGTTCTGAATTAAAAAATGAGTGGACATTAGAAGGCGATGGAGTGTCTCCGGGAGTCTCAAAAGGAGAGGCTGGATCTTCTCTCGAACTTCTAATGTACTGTTGACTCTGACCTTCCTCATCTACATCTTTCCCACGCAAAGGAGATCTTTTAGTAAAGATTAATGCACATTAATTTCATTAATGTTTGTGGGCACAATGTGCGTTAATGAAAGTAACATGTAAAAACCTTTAGTAAAAAGCCCCATGGTGCTAGATCTAACTACCATTTTAGCAAAGCTTGCTTGTTTTGAAAAGACTGATTTAGGTATAACTCATGGGTAAATTGGGCCATTTTTATAGTCATTCTCATCACATTTGAATTTCTCTAACTTAATTTTCTTAAGGTTCTTCCTAAATTCATCCAATATTTTATTTACATCCAGCATTATTGCATCGAGTTTTGTGTACTCTTCTTTCAGCTTTTTTTCTTCTACCTCTGCTTTCATTTTACCAGTTTCTTTTTTAGAAGTCTCTACTAGAAGGATCATAAGATCCAAAGAGCATTTATTAAGGCCAGCATTTCAGTTATTCACAAAATCCCTATCTTCCACAAGCATATTCAGTTTCTTCATTATTCGCAAACCACAAGGAATTCGTTTTGCTCTACAATAGTGCAATATTGACCCATAATGTAATTTCATGTGAATCTTCTTCTTGTGCAGGCATATCAGCTCTACTGTTTTGTCTAAGTGCAGATCCTAGTTATCTTGATCAGAAATAGAAGGTTCCTGCAAAAATCTTGCAGATGATTGTCTTTATAAGTGAAAACATTGTCCAAAGGTTCAAATGCCATGGCTCAACTTCAAAAAAAGACCAAGCCAACCAAAGGAGAGGTAATCTACCAGAAAGATATAAATAATAAACAAAGCATGGCAGTCCCAAACATATAAATAAAATAAAAAATCAATCACAAGCGTGGCAGTCCCAATAAATAAAATAAACAATCACAAATTCATTACAAAAATATACATATAAAAGCATAAATAACCATACAAAGCATAAATATTTATAAAAAGCCCAACATGTTTTGGCTGAAGCCTGCATCGGGGACATTTTTAAAATTCAAACAACATGAAAGTATGGTTACAAAGATATCTTTCCAAATGTGCAAGGTATGATCTATAAAACAATGTAGACAAAACAAAAATTGATTAGACAAAACAAACTATAACTAGATAAGCACAATCTTGGCACAAACTGATAACAAAAACAAAAAAGAAATGCGAAAAAAATGTAAAAAGCTAAAATGGAAAACAAACCTCACTAAGGGGTATCACTACTAAATTGAGCTTAACGGTTAGTCCAGACTATCTGCTCCTAAGTCCCATTGAATAACATGGAACCTAGGTGCAGATAGCCCAGTTTAACTGTTAGTCCAGCTTAGTAGACATACCCCTAAAAGATATCTCACCACATATCTAGGAATGTTTTGGGCATGACAAAACCCGCTTGAAATACATAAAAACATAAAAAATGAATAAATAAAAAAATAATAAGACACCTATATACTCAAATCCCATTAACCGAGGCCAAAAAATGTCATAATTTATTGAAAGGTATCCAAATGGGAGAATATAGCTCATTTCACAGGTCATTTCTTCCACAAGCTATATATATTTCTCTCTGAAAGGCAAATTTGTCGTTATAAGCCTTCTACTCCTGGAAAGCTCTGAGCTAAAATGTAACCGGGTAGCCGGACCCGGCGCTCCCCCAACCCCCACCCCCAATTTACCACACATTATATCCCCATTTTTCTTCCCCCTGCCCCTTCCCACAAAATGCACAGACCGCCTTATAGTGGTAACAACTGGTCGCAGCTTTATTTTCCAAACAACATATTTACAATAAACAGGAATGCAACAAACCCCAGAGTGGAGCGATGCATCGCCAGCCATGCAACTAGCAAAGCGACACCCGTCTCCGCTCCAGCCCCGGTCCCACCACCGGCAACGTTCCGACCACCCCTATCCGACTTCGCCATATTACTAGCAAAAGTCTTCCAGGGGTAGTCCGGGCCGAGGGCACCCCGCCCCCTTCCCAAGTCGCCTAAGGCTCCGGACCCCGGAAACCTCCGGGTTCCCGCCGTTTCCCCCCCCCCCCCCAGCTGCGACAACCCAATACAATTACTCACCCCTACCCGCCACAATAAGGGGTGGGCGGGTGGGCCGATCACCTTCCCGTCCGGCTGCATGTGCTCACGCGCGCCCCCGCGCACGCTGTAGCACATGGCCGGACCCCTCCTGATTGGCTCCGCTCTAGGGCGCTCAAGCGGAGCCAATCCCTTCAAAAAATGCACCCGCGCGGTGACACGGCATGCTGCGCGTGCCCCCTCACACTGCCCCCTTCCTTCTTCCAGCGAGCAGGGTCCGGGCCGGGCCGCGCACCCGGTTACACTCCGGCGCCGGGACCCTGCCCGCGCCATCGCGACTTATCATAGAGTACAAAAGCAAACAAAAATGAAAACAAGAACCTGCATTACTGAGTCAAAGTGCCACACATGTTTTCAAAATAAATTTTTAAAAAATGAGAAGCATCTTACATGCCATTTATGATTAACCAACTAACAAACATGCTTAAGCTGAACACACTTAAAATAATTCCACATACTGTATGTAATGCATACAGTATGGGACAATAAATCACATTGCAATATATAACAGGTTCCTTTCAGCTATCAATCTGTAAACCAATGCCACAGCCAGAGCTAGCACTACCATTATGTGAACTAAGCAGTCCTCGAAAGTGCTGTCGCTACTGGCACTCCTCATCGAGACATGCAACAGTAGCAATGCTTTTAAAACAGCGCTGAAGTGCTAGAGTTACCTTCAGCTCCGACGCTGCGGTGCCATTCAGACTTCTGTCCCTTCTGATTCTGCCTCCATGCAAACAAGAGTAATCAAAGGGGGTGGAAGCACAATGGCACTGCAGCGCCAGAGCTGAAGGCAACTCCAGCGCTTCGGTGCCGCTTTAAAAGCATCGCTGCAATTGCACATCCTAGTGAGGGGCAGCAACAGCGGTAATCAGAAAAGGGGCTCTGATTACCTCCATTGTAAATAGCATAGTCAATTTTAATCAAGGTAATGTCTAAGAGCTCTGTTTGATATATTTTTTTACAATAGCCATAGAAAAGGTAATTTTATAAAGTCATTACTGCATATATACCCTCTTATAAAATAGTGCATATTTGTAAATGACCTCATAAAATACCGAGGGCATAAAAATAAGTACTTTGGTATCAAGATATGTACTTTGCGGATGGGAGTACACATGGGCAGAGTTTGAGCAGAAAGGGGGTGGAGCATGCAAGTACTCGCATAGATTATAAAATACTGATCTAAATGTCCATGCGTGCCAATACAGGTACTCATTGAACCATTTATGCTAATATTTTATAAAGACAAGTAAACACCTGCTACTGTGGCCATGCTGCTGTGATCGAGCCTAATCTTGTTTGGTCTTGGAAGCTAAGCAGGGCCAGTCCTGACTAGTACTTGGATAGGGGCAGGGCCAGCATTACCACTAGGTGAAGTAGGTGGTTGCCTAGAGCACCAGCATCCCAGGAGCACCCATTGACACCACTGCCACCCCTTTCCAGGGCCTGCAGTGGCATCAATAACTTTCAAACCATGGCCCAGCACTTACCTAAAGTCTCTGATCCTGTGTCACAGTTCCTGGATTCTAGAACCGATGCAGACTTCCAGCTTGCATAAACCAGCGGTAATGGGGTTGGGAGGGCAACAGGATGAAGGGTCCGTCTAGGGCACCTCTAATCCTTGCACTGGCCCTGGATGGGAGACCACCATGGAATATCAGGTGCTGTGGGCTTACAGTGTGGAAGAAAGGCCTGATAATTTACTTCTGGTTGCACCTTGCCAAGAAAACCCAAGGGCTGGGTTTGTGGCAGGTGCAGGCCTGTGATCCACGGTGTCCGACATAAGCAGGCAGGCCTAACTAGCTTGACCTGTAAATGAAGCCTGTGGAGAGGCACATAGGAATTGCACATCCCCCAATATGCTGCTATTGTAGGATAGAACTCTGTAAAAGAACTAAACTAACTTAGGTAAGCAAAACTGAGAGATGGAAAAATACAGAAAAACATGTTTAAAAGTTACTGATAAGAAAAAGTACATCTGCAAGGAATATAATTGGGAGTGCTGACAGATGAGTTGCAGAGCCCTGCTCCCCTGCATGCACAAATTGGCTCTATGGCCTTGAGAGTATGAAAGTAACAAGTTGATGAACTGACCATTGTAATTGGGACTAGAAGGGGGGTATGCAGGTGCCATGCCCACTGAAGGAACATAATTGGATAAACTTATCAGTACCGGGACCAATGGAAGGGGTACGGGAGGTACGGGAGAGTACCGGGACCAATGAAATGTTTTTCTATACCTAGAATGGAACAGAAGTCTATAAAAGTTGTTGTAATGCTAGAAAACTTTGCTCAGCCATTTTGAAATTGACTTGCTTGAGACTTGTGCACAAATAAATGATTTGGACCTTCTGAACAGACTCCTGGTATCATTGGTTTGTCTGCGCTTTGCTGCTACATATTCTTGGTGCGTTGGCCGGGAAGTTGTGGAATCAAAGTGTATATAGGGCAATATACCACGACTTTCCGCCTCTATAGGTTTGGTCCTGCCGGGATCGCGCCCTTCCGACGAGGGCTGTTCCCTGGCGCCGCCGGTCCCTTGTATCAGAGGGAGCTGGTCGGACCTCGGCGGGTGCCGGGCCCGGCTGGAGCCAACGCCTCGAACCCGAGTGAGGGGAGTCCGAGGTCCAACTCATGCGCCTGCTTGGGAAGTTTGAGGACCGGATCCGGTGAGTATAGTTTTGATTTGGTGTCTAGACAGAAATAGAAAGAGCAGTACTGCCATTGGAACTTGGAATTTGGAATTTGTAATCTCGAGATATTGGGAATTGGTAAGAGAGCATGATCACCTCTCAAGGAAGGGCCGAGTAACCCCGCATGGGAATTCGCCGGGTGAAACCCTCATCCTTTTTGTAATTGGGAAAAAGACTAGTCAGAATAGATAGAAACGAATGCATTCACGTTGCTAGCATGATTGTGTGAACGAAGTGTGAATGAGAGGTCTGGCAGCACGGACCAAGTGAAGGCGGACCCCTGAGTAGCGCATTTCCTGACCGGGCGACCGCGTTCAGGTCGCGAAAAGGGGGAAGCGATTGTCGTCTTGTCTTGTTATTCGTACTCCTTATACGTTTCCAGGGCCGTGAGGACCCCTTACCCACGGTCCGCCCTCCTTTTCCCTTTTGTCTGTTGTTGCGCGCACACATCGAAATGGGAGGGGCGGGGTCTACTAGAAACACTCCATTAGAATGTATGATCGCACATTTTAAAGAGGGATATTCTGGAGATTATGGTATTAAAATGACAGCAACCCGTTTGCAGATTTTGTGTACTAGGGAGTGGCCCGATCTAGACCCCATCTGGCCCCGAGAGGGAACGTTTAATGTAGAGATTATTCAGTCAGTACACCGTAGAGTGCGGATAGCGCACCCCGATCAGTACCCCTATATAGATTCCTGGTTAAGTATTTGTGAAGATCCGCCCCCCTGGGCGCAGCGCTGTTATGAGGAACAGTGCAGGATAATGTTAGCGAAAACAGATTCTAGACAGAAAACGGAACAGCCTAAAATGAAAGAGCAGGATAAGAAGTCCAGGAAGAAGCCCATCCTGGTAGATCCTGATTCCCCGGAGATAATTCTCAGGCAGCCCCGAACCCCAGGTCCGATAAGAGTAGCCCGGCGTCCTGCCCCAGAACCCCAGAGACAGCGGGAGCGGGACCCAACCCCTGAACTCCCTCCTGGAGGGCAGAGAGAGGAATTAACGGAAGAAGAGGATGCTATAAAAAGCGAGTCAGAAGTAGAGGGAGAAGAGGAAGAAAAAGAGAATGCCCAAAGCGAGGAAGATAGCGTACAAGTGGTTGTTAGTGCCAGCGAGCCAATAAAAGATACGCCCAAAGTAAAACCTGTTGAGAAAGCGAAAGTAATTCCTGGAAAGATAGTTAAGAAAACAGTCCTTAGATCCCAGAAGACAGCTCCCGCCAAGATGCTACCTTTACGGCAAGTCCCGGGAGTGCCCATAAAGAACGATAATGAGGAGGTGGTAGCGGGACCCTTAACTTATGTGTATATCCCTTTCTCTACAACTGATCTGTTAAATTGGAGGTCGCATTATGCCTCCTATACTAGCAAGCCCCAGGAACTTACAGAATTAGTAACTACTCTAATGGAAACCCATCAACCCACCTGGGCAGATTGCCGCCAGCTCCTGTCCACCCTATTCACGACAGAAGAGCGAGCACGAATTAGAAAAGCAGCTATTGAGTGGATGGCAGATAACCCTGTAGCTCCGGGACAGGGACTGAGCAGAATAGATTATCGGGAAGCAGCCCAGAGAGAATTCCCGAATGAAGACCCCCATTGGGATCCAAATACAGATGAAGGATCCACAGCCCTAGCCCATTTTCGCCAAGGCTTTTTACAAGGCCTGAAAAGGGGGGGCCAAAAAGCTATGAACCTTTCCAAAGTTGCAGGAGTTATCCAAGGTGTAGATGAGAGCCCAGCAGATTTTCATGAAAGACTAACTGAAGCATACAGAATGTATACTCCCTATGATCCCGAGGCACCAGGAAGTTTATGTATGGTGAATTCTGCTTTTGTAAACCAGTCTCAACCAGACATTAGACGTAAATTACAGAAGTTAGAAGGGTTTGCGGGCATGAATGCAACACAGTTACTGGAAGTCGCTCATAAAGTGTATGTGAATCGTGATAATGAAAGACAGAGAGAATGTGATAGAAAGATGAAGAAGAAAGCTGATTTTTTGGCTGCGGCCATAGTTGAACAGAAAAGGGGAGGTGTCCCTAGTCGACGGAGCAGAGGAAGAGGGCGGGGTCAAGGCAGAGGCCGGACCCAGAAGCTAGGCGTGAACCAATGCGCCTACTGTAGAGAGGAAGGACATTGGAGAGATACGTGCCCGCAACTCGAAGACGCCCAGCAAGATGACGACAGCAATCATCAGTGGCAAGAAGAAAGACGAGGCTATCCCCGAAACCGCGGAGGAGCCAATCGAGAACAATTCCAGCGAGAAAGAGGAGGAGGAGCCATTCAAGCATTGGCCACAATGATCCATGATGAAAATGACGTGGATTAGGACAGACCGGGCTCCAAGTTTGCTTTAGGTCTCCAGGAGCCTATGGTCGGAATACAAATAGGAGACCAAGTTATGGACTTTATGGTTGATACTGGAGCACAACATTCAGTAATAGACAAAAAGATAGCCCCATTTTCTACAAAAGCAGTCACCATTATAGGAGCAACTGGTGCCAAAGCTACAAAATCTTTTCTTCAGAATCGTATATGCAGTCTAGGAGGACAGCAAATAACTCATCAATTCCTTTACATGCCCGAATGTCCAGTGCCACTACTGGGACGAGATATGTTAGCCAAACTTCAAGCACAGATATCTTTCTCTGAACAAGGAGAAATGCAAATGACAGTAAATCCTCAAGCCAAACCAGCAGGAATAATGCTGCTGACAGTGCCCCGAGAAGAAGAATGGAGGTATTACATCGATGACTCTATCCAAGACACCTATTTTGAACAAACTTTAAAAAACATTTACGCACCACCTGGAGTATGGGCAGAAGGCAGTCCCCCAGGCCTAGCCAAGCATATAGCTCCAGTGATTGTAACCCTCAAGCCTAGTGCTACACCAGTGCACGTCAAACAGTACCCTCTCCCAAGAGCTGCAATTGAAGGCATTCATCGCCACCTACAAAGATTGCTCGAGTATGACCTACTAAAAGTATGTCAATCCCCATGGAACACTCCACTTTTGCCAGTAAAGAAGCCTGGAACGGATGATTACAGCCCAGTACAAGATTTAAGGAGAGTAAATGATGCAGTTGAAACTACATCCAGTTGTACCCAATCCTTACACTCTTCTAGGACTGATACCTGCTGAAGCTACCCATTTCACTGTACTGGATTTAAAAGATGCATTCTTTTGCATAAGATTAGCCCCTGTAAGTCAAATATTGTTTGCATTTGAATGGCAGGACCCCATCTCTGGAAGAGGGGGCCAACTTACCTGGACAAGATTACCCCAAGGATTCAAAAATTCGCCTACCATCTTTAGTGCTGCACTGAATCAAGACCTTTCAAGCTATCCAGTGGCCCCGGGGAAGAGAGTGCTTCTCCAATACGTGGATGATTTGCTGATAGCTGCCATATCAGAAAGTGAATGTATACTAGCCACCAAAGATCTCTTGCAGTTACTAGATGAAGCTGGATACAAAGTTTCCAGAGCCAAAGCACAGCTATGCCAAAAAGAAGTGAAATACTTGGGTTTTCGTATAACCCAAGGAAGCCGAAGATTAGGCAGAGAAAGAAAATAAGCAGTATGTAGAATTCCAACTCCAACAACCAGAAAGCAAGTCAGAGCCTTTCTGGGGGCGGCAGGATATTGCCGAATCTGGATACCCAACTTTGCCCAAATTGCCAAACCACTGTATGAAGCCACAAAAGGAGAAGAGAAGTCACCATTGGAGTGGGGACTTGAGCAGGATACAGCCTTCCAGAAGTTAAAAGAAGAATTGATGTCATCACCAGCACTTGGACTACCAGATGTCCACAAGCCTTTCCACTTGTTTGTACATGAAGCACAGGGAAATGCCTTAGGCATGTTGACTCAGAAATTGGGAAATTGGGAACGACCTGTAGCATACCTATCGAAACAGTTGGACACTGTGGCCAAAGGATGGCCACCTTGCCTGAGAGCAGTTGCAGCTACAGCACTATTAGTGAGTGAAGCAGACAAGCTCACGCTAGGACAGAACATACGAGTCACTGTGCCACATGCAGTCCTTGCCCTTATGGAACAAAAAGCAAATTATTGGCTCACCAATTCCCGAATGTTGAAGTACCAGAGCATGTTATGTGAAAACCCACAGATACAACTAGAAGTGAGTCATGCCTTGAACCCAGCCACCTTGATACCCATCAGTGAAGAACTCCCAGAACATGACTGTATCGAAGTCATGGAAACTGTGTTCTCCAGTCGACCCGACTTGACAGATGTGCCCATAGACAATCCTGACCAGATCTATTATGTTGATGGGAGCAGTCTCATCCTTGACGGACGATGCTGTGCCGGATATGCAGTCGTCACTCAACACGAAGTAGTTGAATCATCAGCTCTAGCTTCAGGCACATCAGCCCAGAAAGCCGAATTGATAGCACTCACCAGAACATTATTGTTAGGAGAAAAACTTGTGCTAAATGTATATACAGATTCCAAATATGCCTTTACCACTCTGCATGCCCATGGAGCTCATCACATCTGGAGGAAAGTCAGTCAAATATGGTCCCGAGATATTGATGTTACTTGATGCAGTTTGGGCCCCAACACGTGTAGCTGTCATGCATTGTAGAGGACATCAAGCAGGAAAAGGAGAAGTTGCCCGAGGAAATAGATTTGCAGATGCCTCAGCACGACAAGCAGCTATGACAGGACAGATTGCCCCACAAGCTATGCCAATGCAAGCAGCATTGTTTCCAGTACCTCTGAATTTATGGACACCACGATATACCACCAAAGAATTGGATTACTACTTAACAAAGAAGATGGAATACTGAAAGAGGGATGGATTGAGCTGCCACCAGAAGAGGGCAGTCAACCCCCTGGACGAATAGTAATTCCTGAATTGTTAGGACCATCTTTTGTCAAAGCTTTCCACGAAGCCACCCACTATGGGAAAAGTGCTATGGAAAAAGCACTCAGACCACATTTTTACATCCCTCTGTTGACAACCATATCAGCTTCAGTAGCACGTCAATGTCTAACCTGTGCCAAAAATAATGCCAAGCAAGGCCTTATAACGGCACCCCGAGTTCAGTCAGGAGGTGTAACCCCCATGCACAACCTCCAAGTTGATTTTACCGAAATGCCAAGAGCCAATGGATACCATTATCTATTAGTATTAGTTTGTACTTTCTCTGGGTGGGTAGAAGCCTTCCCAACCAGAACTGAGAAAGCCCGAGAAGTTACCAAAGTCTTAATGAGAGAGATTGTCCCTAGATTCGGAATTCCAGCAGTAATAGGGTCAGACAATGGACCCTCATTTGTCTCCCAAGTTACTTAACAGTTAGCAAAAGCTTTGCAGATACAATGGAAACTCCACACTGCATACAGACCCCAGAGTTCAGGGAAAGTTGAGCGAATGAATCGTACCTTAAAAGCCCAAATGTCCAAGCTATGCCAGGAGACACACTTGAAGTGGCCCCAAGTGCTCCCAATAGCTTTACTCAGAATACGCTCAGCTCCTGTAAAGTCAACAGGATTTTCCCCTTTTGAAGTTTTGTATGGTAAACCCCCACCAATAGTGCAGGGAATTAAAGGAAGTTTAGCCCAAATTGGTTCAGAAGTAACCAGACAAGAACTCCTAGCTCTTAGTTTTGTTCTGCAGACTCTCCATGCGTGGATCCAAGACCAGTTGCCTATCAACTTGACGGAACCCTTGCATCCCTATCAGCCTGGTACCTCGGTGTGGTTCAAAGATTGGAAGAAGACACCGTTGGAACCCCATTGGAAGGGACCATACACCGTCATCCTGTCTACCCCAACTGCAGTAAAGGTAGCCGAGATCGACGCCTGGATCCACCACAGCAGAGTCAAGCCCGCCGCTGATCCTGAACCTGAGCAGTGGACAGCAGAACAGCATCTTGATGCACCCTTGCGAGTTACTCTGAGACGGCAACCAGCAGCTTAGACACTTCATCACAGTGCTTTGCAGTAGCCAAGTCTTTCGAAGAGGATTGCTGTTTTCCATGCAGCAACAGTTTTGTTTCAACGAACCCAATTTGCGTGTGATTTGACACACTACTTTGACACTACATTGACTAGCCAGACTTCACAAGCCAACTGAAATTGCTAATAAGTTGGTTAATGCGTACTGGACAACCTGAGGATCTTCAATCAACACTCAGCACCCGTTAAATTGCTTCATTAGCAAACGGGACAAAGAATAAGAGAACGTCGTGATCAAGATCAGCAAGCTGAGGATTCAGAAGAACTCCAATCAACATCAACATGCATCTTTACTTTTGCTTTGCTTTGGTTGCCTTCTTTGGAGGTTTTGAACAGACTTATGCTTTACCTCCATGTACTGCTTGCATTACTTCTACTCGAACTGGACTGAAAGTAACTCAGACTTTGATTTACCACTCGTACTATACCTGCAAGGGAAAAGTGACTCGGTGTATTTATAACACCACTGAACTAAATATTTGCACTTATGGCAAGATTAGAGCATGCTATAATCCGCATCAGAATCCATCCTATTACACGTTGGAAATAAGATGGAAGGATGCAGATGGACCTATACTAGCTGCTACGCCACCACTTAAGGACATTACTAAACCTGCTGTTTTGAATTTTGATGCATGCAATGCCATTAACAGAGATAGTTATTCCACCTGTGGTACTTGGGAGAAAGCGTATCGAAATGACCATAAGTACATGTGTCCAGAAGGTGCCACGGGATGGTGGAAGTGTACAGGTAAAACGGGATCAGGCTATAGTACTGCACCAGCAGCAGATTACTATTGCCCGTATTGGGGATGTGTTTTTTATGCTACCTGGAATAATGGTATAGTTGATGAGAAGATAGATAAACGAATGGCTACCTTAACCAAGCCAACCACAAATGATAAATGTCAGAAAGATGCTTGTAACCCCTTACACTTACGTATACACAATCCCTATGCTTGGAAACAAGGATACAAGTTTGGTTTGCGTATTGCTGGAGGGGCAGTAGATCCAGGAACCATTGTGTATATTAGACTGAATACCCAAGCTCACAAGTCATCCAAATATCATATCCATAATACCTTCTATGAAGCCATGCATGTAAATAAGTCTGAGATCCCTCATGCTTCTCAGAATTTATTTCTAGAATTAGCCGGAGCAGTAGTATCTAGTCTTAAGATCTCAGATTGCTATTTCTGTGGCGGAACCCAAATGGGAGACCAATGCCCATGGGAAGCCCAAGAATTGAATTATTCTTTGATTTACAATCAGACTGAATTACACAAGACTACCAGTGAATGGGTGTTAGCGCACTCAATCGTTGGACGTCTTTGCTATGCCAGAACTGGACCTCAGTTCACCCAAAAGGTAGGACAGCTGGTCTGTCTTAGCCAGAAGTACTATAATGCCATGACCAAAAAGACAGCATGGTGGTCAGGAATCAGACACCCTGAACCTCCTAACCCATTAGCCAGATTTCCTGAACTTGCAGATTTATGGACTAACCTTGCCAAAGTCCATGCCTGGCAAGCCCCACCTGGCCTATATTGGATCTGTGGAAACCGAGCATATGCCCAACTCCCGCCACAATGGGGAGGAGCATGTGTCTTAGGAACCATCAGACCTTCTTTCTTTCTTTTAAACATTGAACATGGAGAACAATTAGGATACCCTGTATACACTACCTACCGACACAAACGAGCACTAAGACAGAAAAGAGAAGCCTTACAGATAGGCAAGTGGGAGAAGTGGCAGGGTGATGATTGGCCACCAGAAAGAATCATTGAGTATTATGGGCCTGCCACTTGGAATGATGATGGTATGTATGGTTATCGCACTCCAATCTATATGATTAATCGTATTATTCGCTTACAAGCAGTAGTTGAAATAATAACCAAAGAAACTAGTCATGCTCTTACTCTCTTAGCTAGACAAAGTACTCAGATGCGCACTGCTATATATCAGAACCGCTTAGCACTTGATTATTTGTTAGCAGCTGAAGGAGGAGTATGTGGTAAACTGAATTTAACTAATTGCTGTTTGAAAATAGATGATAAAGGTCAAGTAGTTGAAGAAATTGCTAAAGATATGCAAAGACATGCTTATGTGCCAGTACAGACTTGGCACTCATTGAAATTCCCTAACTGGTTTGCTAACCTTTTCTCCTGGCTGGGAGGATTTAAGACTTTCATTGTCTTAGTACTAATTCTTGTTGCTGTTATTTTCTTATTGCCATGTTTAATCCCATGTTGTATGCGTTCCATTCATAATGCTATTGACAGCACAGTAGAGCGGAAGACCGCAACTAAAATAATGGCTTTGTATAAAGCCAGCCCTAGTCGTAATCCTTCAATCATGATGTGATTCTTCAAAAGGTGATTTAATTCTCACACCTTATTAAGTAATAGGGTGAGATTAATCAAAGGGGGGAATGTGGCAGGTGCAGGCCTGTGATCCACGGTGTCCGACATAAGCAGGCAGGCCTAACTAGCTTGACCTGTAAATGAAGCCTGTGGAGAGGCACATAGGAATTGCACATCCCCCAATATGCTGCTATTGTAGGATAGAACTCTGTAAGAGAACTAAACTAATTTAGGTAAGCAAAACTGAGAGATGGAAAAATACAGAAAAACATGTTTAAAAGTTACTGATAAGAAAAAGTACATCTGCAAGGAATATAATTGGGAGTGCTGACAGATGAGTTGCAGAGCCCTGCTCCCCTGCATGCACAAATTGGCTCTATGGCCTTGAGAGTATGAAAGTAACAAGTTGATGAACTGACAATTGTAATTGGGACTAGAAGGGGGGTATGCAGGTGCCATGCCCACTGAAGGAACATAATTGGATAAACTTATCAGTACCGGGACCAATGGAAGGGGCACGGGAGGTACGGGAGAGTACCGGGACCAATGAAATGTTTTTCTATACCTAGAATGGAACAGAAGTCTATAAAAGTTGTTGTAATGCTAGAAAACTTTGCTCAGCCATTTTGAAATTGACTTGCTTGAGACTTGTGCACAAATAAATGATTTGGACCTTCTGAACAGACTCCTGGTATCATTGGTTTGTCTGCGCTTTGCTGCTACAGGTTGACTCCTGAAGTCAATGGCACATAACAGGCACCTACCTGCCTTTATAAAACAGTTTTAATATAGATGCCTTAAAACATGCTTTAACTAGGTGCATCTTTATAAAATTACCCTCCATATAGTAAAGAGTTCTTTTCAAATAAGGCCCTAAGGTCCTGATTTATTTTACTGAGGCATTTGTCTCACTTTTGCAATGGGGGTGAGGGAAGGGAAAGAAAGCTTAGTAAATTGATACTGTTTGACTTCTGGTGATGTTTCACTTTCTAATTGCTTAACCACAGGAATGATAATGATAAAAAAGAACTCGGTTGTAATGTTGGTATGGTTTTCTGAGCAATTTTGTTTTATAAAATACAGCCATATGACCAAAGAAAGCAGCAATCTTGCAACCTCTAAGACAAACTACACTAATGGCCAAGCATTTTGCTAAAAGAAAAAAATGAATCTAAGAATCATAGCATAAACAGGAGACAGCTGTTTACTTCTCTGCCCAAGTGTGTACATCCTGTCTCAGGAAATGCTGTTCTCACAAAATATGCAACATTTTTGCCACACAGCACAGGTAGAGCACAGTAAGTTCAGGAAGATAAGCTCCTAAAAATTATAAGCACATACGTATTTTCCTAAGTTACCTTATACCCCCATAAACATATTGATCTACAAGTTTTTTTTAATCTCTAGGGAAATGTTTGATTCTTTTTATTGTCTGGGGATCCTTTTATAAAGCTTTATTCTGCTTGCAAAGCTTGTTTTACATGCAGGAAAGGCTTTCCTAAAATTGCATGACCGCTTATGCATATGAAAAGTACTTACACGGAAAGCATGCATCTACTTTTATGCAATTTGCATGTAGAATGTGTTGCGATGTACACTCTTATTTTATAAAATATGTGTGTACATGAATAGCACACACACACACACACACATTGTGGATTAACAATTTTGCGCTATTGGCTGGGTCTGGGAGCCTATTTTATAAAGGCACAAAGGTGCCTCTCTGGCCTTTATGAAAGAGGCACATTTTTGGACTTCTCACATAGACACTCTGGTATAAAATCAAGCAATATATTTATTTTTATGCTGATGCAATCCTAGTGTCTGATGCTGTGCAATGGGTTTGTCAAGAGATGCCAAGTTTAACCAAACCTACCAAAGAACAAATGTGCATGATATCCAAATGAATAGGAGTAGATCTTAATATGAATAGGTAGGAATAGAGTTACAAGATGAATTAATTTTCTTAATTTTTGCTTTTGCCTGATCTAAAGCACAGTGCGCAATGCTAAGACATAAAGGATCCCATTTTCAATATTTAAGCACTGTGACATTCAGCCGCAACACTTAAATATAATCTCAATATTCAGCAGCAGTATTCAGATAGCAGCTGCCGCTGAATATCCCAATTGTGTGGCCACTATCAGAATAATGCTGATGATTATCAAAAATCATGGCAATTTTTGGCCAATGTTGTTAAGTGCCGTCGAGTCGGTGACAACTCCTGGCAACCCTCTGTTTAGTTGGTGGTATCTATAGCTGCTGTTATTGTATCGATCCATCTCATTGCCAGCCTTCCTCTTTTATAGTGACCTTCTACCTTACCAAGCATTATGTCTTTTTCCAATTATCTCTCTCTTCATATGATATGTCCAAAGTATGAAAGTCGAAGTCTTGTCATTTGAGCTTCTAAGGAAAGCTTAGGTTTGATTTCCTCTAGCACTGCCTGGTTTGTTCTTCGGGCATTCCATGATATACACAGTATTCGTTGCCAGCACCATAATTCAAAGGCATCAATTTTCTTCCTATCTTTTGCATTGTCCAACTATTGCAACCATATGATGTTACTGAAAATACCATGGCCTGGACAACTCAAATCTTTGTATGGAGAGAATCATCTCTGCTCTTGAGAATCTTGTCTAGGTTCTTCATAGCCATTCTACCAAGAGCAATACATCATCAGATTTCTTGACTGCTAGTCCTTTCGTTATTGTTTGCTGATCCAAGTAAGTTAAAGCTGTCAACTGTTTCAATTTCTTCTCCATCAATGATGAACTTATTGATTTTGCCAGTTGTCAGGATCTTTGTCTTCTTAACATTAAGGTGCAGACCAATTTTAAGACTATATTCCTTGATTTTGCGAAGCAAATGTTTCAAATCGTCTTCACTTTCAGCCAATAATGTGGTACGTCAGCATAGAGAAGGTTGTTGAGTCGTCCACCAATCTTCACACTTCAGTTGTCTTCATACAGTCCTGCTGCTCTGGTGATTTGTTCTGCATATAAATTAAAAAGGTAGGGGGAAAGAATGCAGTCTTGTTGTACACCTTTGCTGTTTTTAAATCGTTCTGTTTCTCCTAGTTCTGTTCAAACTGTTGCTTCTTGATCAATGTAAAGGTTGTGCAAGTGAACAATCAGATGTTCTGGTGTACCCATGCTTCTTAATATGGCCCAGAGTTATTTTATTTTTATTTTATTTACATTCTCTTATATACCGCGCTATTCTGCATCAGTGTGGTTTACATTGAACAAACTGAAATTACATTGAACAGGGCATTATAACTTGGAGATAACTATTTTACAGCGAACATGGGCTATGGAGGGTTAAGTGGCTTGCCCAAGACCACAAGGAGCACCTGTGGGACTAGAAACTGCAGTCCTTCCGGCCCAAGGTTGCTGTCCTCTAGTGGGATTTGAACCCCCGACCTTCCGGCCTGAAGTACCTTGCCCCTTTTGAAGTACCTTGAGTTCCTTTTGGTATTCTTTTGTCTTTTCAAGGATCCATCTCACATCTGCGATGTCTCTTGTTCCTCGCCCTTTCTTGAACCCTGCTTGAACTTCAGGCAGTTCTCATTCCAGGAATGGTTGTAGCCTCAGCTGAATGATCTTGAGTAGAATCTTGCTGGCATGTGGGATCAGAGAGATTGTGTGATAATTTCCACAGTCAGTTGGGTCACCTTTCTTCAGTATTGGTATAAACACAGATTTCGGCCATTTAGGCTGCCCTGACAAATTATCTGGACAATTGCCACTATCCAGATAATCACCGACATTATCCAGATAGAGGCCAATTCTGATCAGGGCACGTCCAGGCCATTCGGACGTCCAAAGTCTGCATGGGCCAGATTTGCACCTGATTCTGCAACTGCGGGAGCTATACATTCCCATGGTTACAGAATCGCGTACTTGGATGGGCTGGACCGGCCCTGATTCAGACACGCAGAACATCCACAAACTCCCCCAGTTATCCCTCCCTATGTTCCTGCATGGAGACCTGGTGCCATGGTGTCTCATCACCATGGTACCGGGACACCATGCAGGAGCACTGATGTGCCTGGCAAATGACACAGCCTTCTCCCCTGCCACCTGAGCCTCAGCAGGAGATGCCATGGCCAGGTTCAGGCAGCAGGTGCCTTCCTGACACCGCACTGTGGGTTGGGGGGAACCTGGCTCGATCTCCGCACTTCTTCAGACTTATTCCGAGGTGGAATAAGTCCGAAGTCCATCTTCGGCCCACTGGACAAAAATGGCCATGACCTGAATCAGCCTTGTATGTCCAGGTTCATGGGCCCTCCTCCACCCCACCCACTCTCCGCCTTCACAACTCCCCCTCCTGTCCCCATCCAGAGCTCCCCACACTACAGCTCTGTGTGCGCGGGGAGGCAAGCATGCAGAATATTCTCGCTGCGAACAGCGGGGCTTGGACATCCAAGTCAGATGTCCAGCCCCGCTATTCGCAGTTTGAAATGCCTCCCATAGTGCCATCACCACCCTAGCTCCACCCACAGATCACCCTTGCATTAACCAGATAGTGCCGGGATGGTCTGTGGAAAAATTCAATGGCAAAATCTGAATACTGCTGCTGAATATCTCTCTCAGCACCCTTATCTGAATAAGGACTTTGAAAATTTGCTCGTAAAAATCTATTTGCATTATACTTTGTATCCAGATGAAAATGAACACAACTAAAATTATTTTCTGTAGAGTTTAAAAAATACAACTAAATTAGATAAAATCATTCTGAATTGTGTTACCTCTACATAATTGTTAAAAATGATAAACCTACATATTACTTTGTAGTCAAATCTGAAATATTGTGCATTCTTTCCCATTTCTGGCCTTATCAAATCCTAACCAGAACAAATTAAAGTTGTATGTCATGCTTAAGTGCACTAAAAGCATTGGTTAAGCTTGGAGTAGCTTGGAGAATTAAGTTTAAAGTTTTAACCTTGCTACACAGGGCATGAAGTGGTTCTGCTCTTATTTGCTTCAGTTTAGTGATTTGGATTTATAAGCCTGTGTGTGAATTGGAACATCAAGCTCTCGACTACTGAAAGATCTCATCTATTCATAACGTGCATTTGAGTGAATATAGGAATGGGTTATTTTCCACTGCAGGACCAATTGAATGGAATAAGCTATCTGTGCCACTTTGCTCATTGATTCAAATTAATGATTTTCAGAAGCAGTTAAAGGCTTTTTATTTCCAGACAGCATTTATTGATGTTACTATGTATCAATAGGTCTGGGATGATTTTGTCAGTCTGCATTGTAATGAACCAGATCAAACATGAGGACATCCATCATCACTTCCTTGGACACTGGACAATCATTAATCAGTGCCACCTGATTAATGATTAAAACTAAGGATTTTTGAAGGTAATCAAGACTTTTCATTTTTTTGCAGGCATGTTATTATTGTCTTCGTGAACAACTGTATATACAAATTGTGTGTTGTGATATGTTTTATGAAATTATTGTAATTTGCTTAGAATTTGGGATAAGCATGTGATAAATGTTTTAAATAAATTAATTAATATTACAGTGTCCAAGGAAGTGATGATGGATGTCCTCATGTTTGACCTGGTCCACTACAATGCAGACTGACAAGCTCTTGACACTTTTGTGCTGATAATAGGAGCACTGAATTTTACAAAATCTAAGGCTCGATATACCCATTTTGAGGCTGAGATGTACAACTATTCTTGTGCGTAAACATAATTGCTATTCAAGATGTGCAGAGGCTGCATGGAAAGCCAAACAGCAGCATATAGGTCATAAAAATGAAGCTATAGTGAAACATTTCTGTCCCACCTTACTCCAAGACATGCACTAGCTAACTCATTTCCATATGCATTGTATACAGCTATCCAAAGTTGATCTGATCACATCAGTGTCCTAGAGGAAAAGCTAGGGGAAATGTGCTAAGCATGCTCAGGGAGTGATACAAGAGTAAAGGAAGAGCATCAGAGGATATCTAGATTCCAGCCCGGAATATCTGCTTTCACTTTTGTCCATGATGGACAGATGAACATAACTTAAGAACATAAGACATGCCATACTGGGTCAGACCAAGGTCCATCGAGCCCAGTATCCTGTTTCCAACAGTGGTCAGTCCAGGTCACAAATACCTGGCAGGTTCCCAAAACGGCACACAGGTTCCACAGTGGAGTAAGCAGTGGATTTCCTGGTTCCTCTTTAAGAATGGTTTATGGACCTTTCCTCCAGGAACTTATCCAAACCTTTTTTAAAACCAGCTACACTACAGCTTTTACTAAATCCTCCGGTAATGAATTCCAGAGTTTGCTTACGCACTGAGTAAAAAAAAAAATTCTCTTATTACTCTTAAATGGCTTAAATTACAACTTCATTGTATGTCCTCTAGCCTTTCTACTTTTTGATGGAGTAAAAAACTGATCTACTGTACATTTACCCATTACACTCCATTCATTCATTTTTAGACCTTTGTCATGTATTCTCTCAGCTGTCTCTTTTCCAAGTTGAAGAGTCCTTTTAAAGCTCTCTTCATAGGGCTATTCTTTCATCACCATATTTGTTACTCGTTTCTGTACCTTTTCTATTTGTGCTATATCCTTTTTAAGATATGGCAACCAGAACTGCACACAATATTCAAGGTGTGGTCGCACCATGGAATGATATAGAGGCATTATAATATCTTTGCTTTTATTCTCCATTCCTTTTCTTATGATTCCTAGCATCCTATTTGCTTTCTTGGCTGCCACTGCACACTGGGCGGAGGGTTTCAATGTATTATCCACAATGACACCTAAATCTTTTTCCTGGGAGGTGGTTTCTAAAGTGGTACCTTCCATTGTGAAACCAAAGTTTGGGCTGTTCTTTCCTAGGCGCATAACTTTGCACTTGTCCACATTAAATTTTATCTCCCATTTGGATGTCCAGTCTTCCAGTTTATCAAGGTCCTCTTGGAAATTTTCATAATATTCTTGTGTTTTAATAACTTTGAATAATTTTGTGTCATCTGCAAACTTGATCACTTCCTTAGTTATTCCTATTTCCAGGTAATTTATGAATATGTTAAAAAGCAGCGGGCCCAGCACAGATCCCTGGGGTAGTCCACTACTCACCTTTCTCCATTGAGAAAATTGTCCATTTAGCTCTAGTATCTGCTTTCCATCTTTTAACCAACTCCTTATCCACAATACTACACTGTCTCCAATACAATGACTTTTTAATTTTGCCAAGAATTTCTCATAAGGGACTTTGTCAAAGGCTTTCTGAAAATCCAGATACACTATATCAACCGACTCACCTTTGTCTACCTGTTTATTCCCACCTTCAAAAAAATAAATCAGATTAGTAAAACAAGACTTTCCTTGGCTAAATCCATGTTGGCTTTCTCCCATTAAACCATGACTATCTACATGTTAGTAATTGTCTTCTTTATAATGGTTTTTATCAATGTACCCGGTACTGATGTCAGGCTTACTGGTCTGTAGTTTCCAGGATCGCCCCTGGTACCCTTTTTAAAAATTGGCATTACATTGGTGATTCTCCAGTCTTCCAATACTACAGATGATTTTAATGATAGTTCACAGATTACTAATAGTAGGTCTGCAATCTCATATTTCAGTTCTTTCAACACCCTCATATGTATACCATCCAGTCCAGATGATATACTACTCTTCAGTTTATCAAATAATTGTAATCAATGTTCCCTCTAATCTGTGCTGGGTACACCGTCAACATTCCTGCCAGCGGGGGGGTGGGGGGGTGCAGAGCGATCGACACTCTGCCCCTCCCCCACCAGCAGGAATGCCGGCGGTGGATCTGTTGCAGATTAAAGAGAACATTCTAAGGGTGCTGCGGCATGTGTTTCCCCCCCCCCCCCCCCCCCCCCCCGCCAGCAGGAATGTTGGCAGTGGACCCAGCGCAGGTTACAGGGAACATTGGTTGTAATACATTTTCCCGGTTTATTGATATTTCTTTCACTTTTTCTGATATCTACTTTATATACCATTTCAGGCACGGGTAATCTCCCTACATCTTCTTCGGTAAAGACCAAAGCAAAGAATTCATTCAGTCTCTCCATTATGGCCTTGTCCTCACTTAGTGCCCCTTTTACCCCTCTATGATCCAAAAGTCCAACTGACTCTTTTATAGGTTTCTTGCTATGAATGTACTTGAAAAAGTTTTTATTAAGCATTTTTGCTTCCACAGCAAGCTTTTCTTCAAATTCTCATCTTTGTCTGCCTTATCAGTGCCTTGCATCTAACTTATGCAACACAATGCATCCAACTTATGCATTGTGTTGCATCCAACACAATGCTTATGGTGTTTGCTATTTTTGTCATTTGGCTCCTTTTTCCATTTGCTTGGCTCCTTTTTTTATTTATTCGGGTGCTTTAAAAACAGTGACCATCACAGACTGATCAGACCCAGATGGACTTTCAGCTGAAAATTTAGGATCCTAAATTTGGCCAAAAATAGGGCACAAATTTCAGAACCTAATTTAAGAACTTAAACTTAGAAGCTGAGCTTTTTTTGAATACTGGGCCAATAGCAACTGATCACTTTAGAAGGGAAGCCTCATTTGGTACAGCCTTTACAAACAAATATTTGCAAACCCCATCTTTACCATCACTGCATCTTTTGAAGCACTGTCTCTGACTGCTGCAACTTGGCCAAGTTGGGTTGTCTGAATAAAACAATGAGGTATTGCCATAATGCATGTTAGACAATCTTCTATGGTCAATCTCCACTCTTTTATATGTACTTGGATAAAGTGCAGATTTTTCCTTTCTCTTGCCCTCCAATCATAGAGAGGCAAGACCTTCCTATGTTGGCTATACATCACCTTCTCTGGTTTACTGGAACCACCATTCCACTTTTCCAATACTACAGCTCAGACACATTTAAACCAGGGCAACATAGCATCAGAAAGCATGAGCCATCGTCAACAGAAAAGTTCCTAATACAAACCACTGTCACAGTAGTTTGACAACACTAATGCCCTTAACACATAAAATTCTCAGCTGTAATATCATACTAATTTAGAGATCTTTAGCTGATTTACCCAAGAATGCTAGAGTGTTTTGTGCTCATTTCACATAGGCGACAAATCTAAACCCTCCCGCCCTGCACCATCATCTCATCTACACATTGAGACTCCATAGCTCTGCCTTTCCTGTAGGTCTTACCATGGAATGCAGAGCATTTCTGAGAAAGCTACCCTGGGAGATTTCTATTTTACCTTTCTAAGTAAAATCCTAAATTTGTCCTCTAGAACCTCCCTGACACACTTTCCTCTCTTTGGTAACCACATGTTACAAAAAAGCTAGCTCCTCGCCAGCACTAAGAACACAAGAATATAAAATATGCGAAAAGTGATGTCTACCACCTTTGTACCAGTTACCACGTGATCTTCACACCCACCATCCACTCGGCTATCCACATTCATAAAGAATGAATCGGCAACTACTGTGGTCATCCTAGCCATTCTCTCCTTGGCATGTGGCCCTGGAGAGAGTATAAGAGGATAGGCAGATCCAAGCTACAGAAGTGCTCTCCTTCCAAATGATCTTCTTCCAAAGCAGCACAAAGCCTGCCAGATTAGAGATGGGACTGCTCTATTATGTCCCTGAGGATGTCCTCTATATACCTCTCAGTCTCTCCTGGCTTTTTCAAGTCTGCTACTCTAGTCTGCAGAGATCAGACTCAATTTCTAAGAGCCAGAAGCTCTTTGCATTGAGTGCACACATGCAGCTTCTCACCAACTGGGAGATAATTATACTTGTGGCACGGTGCAAAGGACTGAATAGCCCCCATCTTACTGTTAGACTGCTGTTTGCATCTTAGTATCGGTGAATTGTTTAGTTATTTAAGGTTGCTAAGGAAGTAGGTATACTTAAACTAATACAAACACCCTTAAGTATATTGCATATATTTTGTGCTATTAGTTTTTGTTTGCCACTTAATGTATTACAAAAGATCTTGAATTAATCTCTTTATAAGGAGTAATAACTTAGAAACATAGAAACATGATGACAGATGACTTGCTTATGAAAATCTCCAATTAAGCTCTGTGGTGAAAAATTCTTATCTTCTTATTTGGGTGAAAAGCCTATAAATCAAAGATGGAGCCTTGGATGGGAGGGAATCAAGCATACAGAAAACTTTTTAAACGAGCCTGTTGTTTAATTAACTTTATTGAAATACACAATAAAAGCTTTTTAAAATAGCCTATTGGAAAATTTGTACCTCTAAAATATCTTCAGCAGGCCATTGCAAATAACTTTTTGCCAATTTGAAAACACACCAAAAACAGCCAAATAGTCCATTTTCCAGCAGAAGATGCATAGGAAAACCCCAGTATGTTCTTGTTATTTGCCTCTTCGAGATTATACTGGGTGGGTCTTAATTGGTTGTGTTTGGTAGGTTGTCAGACCACTGAAGAGGACACTATGCCATACCATCCTGAGTGTGACTTATTTATTTATTTATTTGTTCAATACTATTTAGCTCACACCTTTCCAGCAGTAGTTCAAGGCAAGTTACAATTCTGTATTGCTCTCTCCCCAGAAGCTAAACAAGGTTGGGCCTGCTTAGTACTTAAGTGGCAATATTAAACCTTGGTGCAAATCAATTCAATTCAATAGAAGATCTCCAAAGGAATCAACCTCAACTATAAAAATTCCATTCTAATTTTAGCATTTAAAGTGGAGGAGAAAATATCTCAATAGAATATACTGTCCCTCTTTATGGCATTTATCATCTGCTTGAAGGGGAACTGCTTTAAACCATAATCACAGGTCTAAAAGGACTTCAGGACAGTAATGCAAGCTATGACACTCCCTCATCTGGACTACTGCAATATAATCTACCATGGACTACCCGCCACACAGATCAACCCTCTCCGAACTGCCTTGAATACCACAGCAAGAATTATTCAGAAAGCAAAGAAACGAGACCACATCACACCAATTCTAAGGGACCTACACATACTTCCCATCGAAGCAAGAATTAAATACAAATCCATACTACTCACTCACAAAGCCATCAACCAAACACAGAGCACCCAGCTCAGCACTCTGCTGCCTCGTCCGACACACAACAAAACAACCAGACAGACCTCCAGCAACTCCCTCACCATCCCTCACAAAAGAACCAAATGCACACAATGGACCTGCAACAGAGCCTTTGATCTGTATGCTCCCTCCCTCTGGAATTCTCTACCGAACCGCATCAGGAACAATACTGATCTATTATCATTCAGAAAACAGCTAAAAACCATCCCATTCCAAGAATATCTCAAAACCGAAACAAACTCCCACCAATAACTGCACCAATCCCCTTACCCACCCATCATGAACCTATGATCAAAAACGTTGTCCATGTCTATGTCCATTTTTATCGAAACCATCAATGTTGCCCCCCTGGTGATGGCCCTACCCCTATAACTGATTAACCCTCCCCCCCAGCCCCCATTATGTCTCACCGCTTTGACCCGGTGAAAAGCGGGATATAAATACAGTTAAATAAATAAATAAAAAAACCTCCTCCGGAAGGGGAGGTGGGTGGCATGGTTGGTGTGTGGTGGGTGTGGTATGTGGTATGTGGCTGGGTTGGTGAGTGGTGGGGGAGGTGTGCGGCGGGGTTGGTGTGTGTTGGGGGAGGTGAGCGGCAGGGTTAGCATGAGGTGGTGAGGTGAGGGGGGTTGGGTTACTAGTGTCCGTTATGGCGGCTTTTGTGGTTGCTTCATGTACACTGGGGGATGTGCAGGGCTTGCAGTTGGCTGACGAGGGAGATGGTGTCCATGGGGCTGGGGCACATGGTGGGGTGCAGGCCCGCTACAACACCGACCTGCAGCTGGGGGGGCAGGCCAGGCAGGGGCTGTGCCGGCACGGCACAGATGGCATGCCGAGTTGCAGGCTCGCCAGCCTCGCCTCTACAGGCCCAGGGCCCGGCTCCAGGACATGCGTGAGGACCAGGTCACCTCCCTCTACCGCATGAGCACAGGGGCTATTAGGGAGCTCTATGAGAATCTAAAACCTGACCTCGAGCCCTGACTGGTCGGTCACATGCCATACCGGGTTTGGTCAAGCTCCTTGGTGCCCTACATTTCTTTGCCTCTGGCTGTTTCCAGTCATCTGTGGCCGCAGTGGGTGGCATGAGCCGCTCCACCTTCTCATCACTGTTCCCTCTAAGCTGTGCGCATGTGCTTGCGCACACACCTCGCCGAGCGAGCGCACATACTTTACAACAGAGCGCACAAAAATTTTGGTTCTGTTTCTGATAGAAAACAACACAGATGTCTTAAAATTTAAAAGTTGTTGTGTATTTACGGTTTTCACAAGTTCTACAATATTTTCTAGTGCAATCAATGTGGTGTACATACTGTATTCTGACGTGTAGTCAAATTTTAAAGTATATAACTCCGAGTGTCATTATGTGGTGCACAAAAATTTAACCTTCCTTCAAAAGCTGCACAGCTGATATTTTATGCGCACACAGCCTACAGAAAATTAGAGGGAACATTGCTTCTCATGCTGTCTCCACCAAGTACTGCGTGCCATGGTCAGCTGGGTTGGGAATTACATTCCATTTCCCAACACTAGGCAACAGTGGGGGACCCTAACCCAGGCTTTTGAGGCATTTGCCGGGTTACCACATGTGATGGGAGCTATTGATTGCACACATGTTGCCCTGGTCCCACCCAGAGACAGGGAGGCAGTGTTCCGCAACCGCAAACACTGCCACTCCCTGAATGTTCAGGTTGTATGTGATGCAGGTATGCGTATTCTGAATGTGGTCCCGCGGTTTGCAGGGTCCACCCATGACTCCTATATCCTGCGTCACTCGGCACTGTACAGACAATTTGAGGCCGGTCAATTTGAGGACTGTATACTGCTGGGTGGGTATTTGTCATCTCTGACATGCACATCGTATACCCCTGCTAGCCGTCTGCACACATGTCTGTCTGTGATGTGTGTCCCGAGTTGTGTGTGTGTGTCATCTGTGTGTGTGGGAGCTGACGTGGGGGGGGAGGGGATGACTCCCGGTCTTCTGTGCTGCGGTGCTGTGTGTTGGTGGCAAACTGACATTTGACTTTACACGCCATTTGACATTGTGTGTTTAGGTTGGCACAGTACGACACACATGTATGCTTCCTGTTTATCAACAGTGTGGTGTTGTCTATGCCATCCTGTCTGCCACGGTGTGGTACCTGTTTCTTTCGCACCATCTGTGAGTGGACAATAGCATGACCGTCACATGCTTGCACATGTGTGCATCTCTGCCCTTGTCCAGGGTGCATTGCATGTGTGTCTCTGATGTGTTCAAGGCTGGCGCTACTACCTTTCGGCCTCTGGTGTCTGCCCATGTGTCTGCTGTGGTTCTGGATAATGTTGTTTGCACTCCTTCTACCTCCCCCGTGCTCTGTATCTCACATCTCCAGACACTGGCACTTAGTTGTTGTGTCCCATCATGTGTTCCCCTATGTTTCTGTCTGACCTGTAGGTGCTGTGGGTTTGCACGTACATTCATGTGTGCATGTGTGTGGACATCAGCTCCTGATTTAATGTTCAATATTTCTATCTGCAGGTGACGCAGGATATGGGTGTTGGCCCTGGTTGCTAACCCCTGTGCGTCTACCACGGACACATGCAGAGATGAGGTACAATGAGGCCCATGCCTCCAGTCGCTCCATCATCGAGCACAACTTGGCGTTTTGAAAAGTTGCTTCAAGTGTCTGGCTAGGACTGGCGGGGCCTTACAATACCAACCCGTGACAGTGGCAGAGATCATTATTGCCTGTTGCATCCTGTACAACATTGCTCTCAGGCACGATATCGATGTCGAAATTAATGAGGATCTGGAAGACGATCCAACGTGCCCTCCTATACGTGCCCATGGTGTCACATGTGAGGGCGCAACACTCAGGCGGCAGCTGATTGAGGAGCTATTTTCATGTGAGTACTGGATGTTTTGGGAATAACATTTGGATAGATATATGTACTACTACTACTACTGAGCATTGGTATCGCATTACCAGTCATATGCAGCACTGCATTGACATTGCTGACACAATGCCTGGCCATCTGAGCTTACAATGTAGTCCAACCACTAACACATAAGGTGTGGGCAGGGGACAACAGTGGGTGGAGGTGATTAATGTAGTCAGGATTATTAGGCTTAGGCGATGTGGTAGGCTGTCACACAGGGTTTTGAGATGGTTGGTGAGGGTGGCTGCCCTGCAGCCACAGGTAGCTAGTTCCAGGCGTTGGATGCTGCAAGGTGACAGGTGTGTGGTCCCGCATTAACAGTGGGGGAGCGGCCCATAGATAGGACCAGTTGGCTTGACGTGTGGGGATGACATTTGGGGGATATGAGGGGATTGATTGGATTGTATGCTCTGATGAGCAGGGACTGTGTGTTACATGTTTCAGTATGGCGATGCATACAGGTGTTAGCACTGTTTACATGCTCAGTAGTAGTAGTATATTGTTATGCAAGTCATGGTACAGGGCAACCACAGTGTGACTGCATGTATTTATTTATTTATTTATTTAGCTGTATTTATATCCCGCTTTTCACCGGGTCAAAGCGGTCAATTGGGGGATACATTTAACACGAGGGGATATGAGACACATACGCTAATACTTACAGGCAACATGGGCAATGGAGGGTTAAGTGGCTTGCCCAAGACCACAAGGAGTGCCTACAGGACTAGAAATCCCAGTCCCTCCGGCCTGAGATTGCTGTCCCCAGGTGGGACTTGAACCCCTGGCCCTCCGGCCTGAAGTACCTTGTCCTAACCACTAGACCACTCCTCCCTCAATGCTAGACCACTCCTCCCTCCCACCTGCTGATCTATGTATAGATCAGCAGGTGTGTCTTGACCTCGCCTGGAGCCTGTGAGGTGTCGTGACGGGTAGGGTGATATTGTCATACTGAGGCTGTTGGTAGATTAGCCATGCAGCACAGTGTTGCATACATTGCGGCGGACAGAGATGATTTTGAGGCAACCAGCAAGGTGTAGGTTACAGTGACCAGGATGGCTGGTGATGAAGGGGGGCATTAGCGTTTTATTTGTGTGTTCTGGGATGACGGCAGGAATCTTGCTGATGTTATCTAGGGAGACACCGCAGGCCTTAGCTACATGATGGATGTGTGTGGGGAAGGGGAGCAAGGGGTCATAGAGACCTGATACCTTGACGACCACGTCGACAGAAGGTGTATCCAACCTATACACAGACACTGTAAAGGTTGGAGAGGGTTTAGGGGCGATGCCCAGATGTCCGGTCTTGGCCATGCTCAATTCATGCAGTGGGGGAACCTGCAGCCAGCAATGTCAGGGGGCAAGCTGAGGTCAGGGTGTGGATTGCCAAACATAGTTCATGCATGGAGCGATATCTTTGGGACACATCAGCGTACAGCTGCTACTGATAGCTAGGGGATGTGCCAGCTGCACCAGGGAACTGGGTATGGGGCCATGGGACTGTAGCAGCCCCTGCATATACCCCTTTCGTACAGCACCTGGGAGCGGGTTAGCAGGGGAGGTGGACCCACAGGAACACACACTGAAGGTGCTATGGGGGACATATGGGGGAAGCAGGATTGTATCGGGACCTTTGGGCCAAGCACGTACAGGGTAGCGCGGTGATGGTTGTGGTCAATGGTCTCGAGGGCAGCAGAGAGGTCACAAAGGGGACGGACAGGCTACAGGCCCTTGGACCTGGCCAGGAACACGTCAGTGGCAGGTTTGGGTGGGGACAATTAGGTACAGTGTCATGACGAACTGCCAGACTGTGACGGATCTAGGAGGTTATGAGAGATGAGGACATGAAGCTGGTGTGTTTGTTGCACAGCTCGAACATGAAATATGTATGTTTCCCTTGTGTTTCTCAATCCACAGGACATGCTTGGTAACGTTCCTGGTGCTGTAGTATAGTGGCAGCTGTGTGTACCTCATTCAACGTGCAGGACACTGGTGTAGGTGGACATACAGGTAATTTGTCTGTGTGGACAGTCAGGAGCAGCACATGTCAGAGGTTATCTGTCTAATTCACATATGTTGTGGGTGACCTATTTAGCATGCTCCCCCGTACCCCATATGTTGATGTTCCGTACCCCATATCCACATGTGTTCGTGCCCAGTTTGTCTTCTCCAGCACTGTCTCTGGGACACATCCAACAGGGCTGTGTGCGTCTACAGGTCCTAGGTGTTCTGGTGGTGGGCCGCACATACACCCTTCCCTGACATTGTAGCATCGGCCAACAGCAGTGTATCATGGCATTTGCAAGACCTTTATCTCCACTATTCTCCAATTGTGCACATACAGGCTGTATGTTACTGGTGGGGAGAGCAACAGTTTTTTCACCATTTTTTGTTGGACCACATAATACCCTGTACTGGGGTCATGGAAAACAGACTCCCAGACATCGGTAAGTGATAGTCCGTTTTAATCAAACCAGCAGTGAGAAATATAAAATAAACTTAACTGCCACGGCCAAATCATCAAGGTGGGAGACACGACACAGTCCTGCGTTTCATGTGAACTGACGGCTGTTTGATTGGTGATGACAGTTTGACCTGAAGCAGGGCAGATTGAAGTGTGAGCCCGAAACGCAGGATTGTGTCGTGTCTCCCACCTTGATGATTTGGCCGTGGCAGTTAAGTTTATTTTATATTTCTCACTGCTGGTTTGATTAAAACGGACTATCACTTACCGACGTCTGGGAGTCTGTTTTCCATGACCCCAGTACAGGGTATTATGTGGTCCAACAAAAAATGGTGCAAGAACTGTTGCTGTCCCCACTCTTCATTGTGTGAATATTCCCGAGCCGGGTGAGGGGGTTTGGCTCCTGAGTTGGCATTTTTTGCTTCTGTGTTTGGATGTATGTTACTGTTGGCATACTCACCTTCTCATACTGTGTGTGTGTGTGTTTGTGGGTGGCTCTGTTTTGATACAGTGTGCATGCCGTTTGCATTAATATGTGGTGGGCGGGGTCTGCACACCTGTGGAGCGGTGGTGAGTGTGTTATCTCTACCTTACTGGTGTTAACCGTGTGCACAGTGTGCGCGCGTGTTGTGTGTTGTGGGTTGACCTATCTCATGTGTGTTGACAGACCACTGCACAACAGCATTTATGTATCCCAGATATAACCATAATTTGGACATGCAGCAACGGCAGCTGGACATGGAGACATGGTTATTTGGCACATTTTGATGACATCTTCTGCCTTTACTGAGTCGTGCTGTGGACTTTGCCTGCCTGTGAGGATCCCAAGCAGACAATTGCTGCAGACACACAGTAGGTAGCACCTTGGATCATTTGGGTGTAACATCAGCCTTTATATGTTTGTGTTTTGCTGTTTGTTTTATGGACCTTTCCTGTTGGGTCTCTGTGCATCAACGCTGATGGACATGGAGTGCAGCTGTGATACGCCTGTGTTACTTGGGCATGGACATGACCATATCCATGGGACACGCTCGTCTGCGGTTGCATTTCCAAATGTCCACAACATGCACAGTGTTCTGTGTTGTGATCATGTTATGTTTGCCTGTGTGACATTTAATTACGTCGGTACTGATGTTTGACTCCCTGCAATGTGCCCTGCTGTTGCGTCCAGCATACCAAGACAGTATTCTGACACAGGGCAGCGGACACACACAGCACATCTACTTACGTGCATCTGCGGGCGACATCACCCACCTGTTGGAGGACACAACAACACCATTCAACTACCCCTGGGAGATGGTACCATAGGATTTTTGACCTCTGCGAGTGGGACACATGCCTATGATGAACATTACTGTTGGACTGCTACTTTCCATATAACAGGCCTGACCAACACACCATTGCTACGGTGGGCTGGCTGGGTGTCCTGTTGATTGCACAAGACACACATGACCGTTCGAGTATTGTGGCACATTGAGATATCACACTTGACTATGCATGCCCACTGATTCACGGACATTCTTAACAGGACATGTGGGGTTGCAGACACCTTTTGCACTGTGGACACTGTGTACTGGTCCGTATGTGTGCATCACGGACTGGAATAGTCGCTGTATGTTCTACATCCATCTGACATTTTGTTAGTGTGTGTTGGCCATGTGTGTAACATGCATCGCACGACATCCTCATCTGTTGAGGTCACGGGGCATACAGCCATGCATGTGGCACAGGGGCAACATTATATACGTACTCTGGTATATGTCGGCCTACCCTGCACTTGGACATGACACAGTTGTTACCACCACACCAGTTTAATGGCCACCAACATTTTGGCTTGATGTTTGCCCTCACCAAGGGAGTTACAGTGCATGTGGGGCATCACTGTGTCATGGTTCACCGTACACGGTGCATGTGCATGTGACTGAGTATGTTGGTACACAAGAGCATGTGGCAGTGGGGCTTCTGTGCGGGGTACTAGCCCATGTTTGACCTTTCTTTCACACTCCATCTACAGGTCATTGTGTTTGGCTACTGTACAGATGTGCTGCTGTACATTGATTTACAAACATAGCATTGCATGTCTGCACAGTCCTCTTTATCCCCTGACATTCCACCACTTACCTTTGCCCATGACATTTGCAGTGTGGCAGTGTGATTGGCCGTTTTCGTCCTCCATTTGTGCATCCCATGTACCGTGATCTATGTGTACAGTTCATGTATCCACAAGACCCATTGCAGGGGACCTGCTGCATGGTGATATCTCTGCATGTCTGTGAGGTTCCTTTTTTGGTCTTCTCTGGGATCATGTGCCTCTTGTACCTGTTACCTTATCCTCATTTTGCATTTGGCCTTTGTTTTGGGTTACATTGGTGATGCTTTCATTGCTATATCATGCATTCTGGGGCAGCTGTGACATATATATCTATGTCTGTGTGTACACTTGCTTACATGTTGCTACTTATGCTTTTTTAGGCTTTTGCCACCTGTCTTGGCAGACGGATATGTTTTTGGGGACAATTCATGACTGATGTGTGTTGGTCCCTCATCATGCACCGCCTAGTGTCTACATGCAACTAGGGCATCTGGGACGGGCAGCAACATGTGTGGGGTGGGGGGATACTGCATAGTGAACACCATGCAGCTACGGCACATTATCTCTCCTGCCCATCATCTGTAGACGTGCCAGTGACTTTGGGGTGACATGTGGGTAGCTGGCATGCTCAATGTGTTTTCAGTTTGTTCACTGTAAACCAACCACCTTGATATGATGACAGGCGGTATATACGATATGTCTATTGATTGACCACAATAAAAGTATGTGTTTGACCCACATTTCTCTCTGCTGCTGCTTGACCACACTGACACATGTTTTTCGTTATGTTCTGGTAATGTACATGGCCCACCTGTGCTCACATCCTTGTACGGTGGCAGCTGGCTATGTGGCAGCCATCTGACACATCACAGGGTGCTAAGGGTTTCCATACTGACATTCTCTTTGTGGGGACATATTTGGGTTGGGCTTGCTGTGGTTGTTTGGGATAGTGGTTGCGGACATGTGTTGGCACACCGAAGGTTCGAGGCCCACATGTTCCTTCTTTTTGTCCTTGTTTTGTGCTAACCTGACCAGGAGCTGCCTGACAATTAGTCACCTCTCCACACACCCTTCCATCTCTTCACTTTATACCACAGTATGCCCTCGATGCAGCCTATCCATCGCATATTAGCTGTTACATATGGCTCTTTCTTTGTACTGTCCATGACGGCTTGGGGGATTGGCATTGCTGTTGTTGATTTGATCGGGTCCATGTCTGTTTGTAGGTTCATGTCTCACATGCTCCTTTTCCGTTCTGTCCCCCATTTTGCCCTGCTCCACAGAGCATCCCCTGCTGCCCATTGGGTTTAGGTTCTTTGCTCTTTTGCATGCTGTGTCCACTGCATAACATTTCATTGTGTGTGTGTATGTGTTTATATGTGGCTGTCATCCAAATTACTGACTGTGATATGAGCTGTACACACCGGTTCTGCATGTGCATTGCATCTTCGTTACTGTTGGGGTTGCCCTATCCTGGCAGCCAGCTGTGTTTTGGTGTTGTGCCTCCAGTGTTCTTGTATGCAGCCTTTGCTGTGACACTCACATTGGTGTTGTAGCCTATTGGTTTGTGCATTGCCATTTGTGCTATTGGTCATGGATTCGACTCCTTGCTGTTCTAATTATTTTATGCCTCTCGTCCACACATACTTTGCATTCCTGTTACAGTCCTATCTGTGACGATCTATGCTGCTGGCACATTATACCCTCATCACTGTTGCCAAACATCCTTCTGTCAGTCTATCTGTGTCTGCAAGCTCTGTGGCGTCCTGCCCTACTGTGCAGGCTGCTACCCCAAGTCCTGCACTGGCACCCTTTTCTGCATCGCGGCTCTTCATTCTTGCCTCTCCTGTGTCTGCTCTGCATGGCACTGCTACTCCTCTGTCCTCCTGTCATTGCACTTCTCCTGCCACCTCTGGCTCCTCTGCTGGACACGTATTCCCGTCCTCTGCCACACACTGTCATTGTTGCACTTTACAGTACCATCACCCTGTGCATCGGTACAGCTGCCCCTGATATATTTGTCCACTTTACCAGCTGCCACATGGGCTGCTCGCAGATATGGCAGGTCCATCACCTCAGACATCTACTTCCTTACATCACTTCTTCATTGGCTTTCGTTACTGCTCTATGCAGTGTTAGGGTTGCATCTGTGCTTGACCCATATATTTCATGCTTGTGAGGTTGGTGCACCTTACTGCCCTTGGCCAATGTTTCTTTGGTCACCTTAACATCCTTGGGCATCTTTTGCAACACCTTGGGTTCGGACAGCTTCTGGGGCACCTTATGTGATGCCTTGGAGGGTACGACCCATTCGTGCTGCCCTCTGGGCCACATTCTGACCCGCCTTGGTTGCCGTGGCACTTAATGATGTGCCTTATGGTGCGCCCTAAAAGGTGCTTTAGGTTAGGGCACAGGGATGAGCGTTTTTTTGGGAGACACTGCAGATTGTTGAGATGTGTCTGACTGTTCAGGCGGGAAAAGGGATTGGCTCAGACAGCCTAATCACATATCACCACTGTGGAATTGAACTCATGACTGCTGTATCAGCAGTCATTGTATGAACCAGTATGCTATTCCTCTAGTCCTTTGAGCACAGCTCAGCACGCGAACTTAGGTTTACTGCATGATGACGTGCCACTGCGCGTCTATCGTGCAATGTTGGCCAGGGCACCCTCTATTGCGCGATACCCCGCCATTGCTTCCTTTACGCCGGAATGCCCACCATCTTATATGGCATTCCTCAGGTTATTGCTGCAACTAGTGCCGGAAACATTAGGACCGTTTAGTAAACATGCCCCTTAATTTATTTAACACTCATCGTAGCACTGCATATGGCCTCCAAATAAGCGCCACTATAAAATGTTGAAACAAAAGAACCATACTTAGGCCTGATTTTTCTCAGTCTGTGTCTAAGGGAAAAGAAAAAGCATAGCAATCAAACCCTTACAATTGCTTTGACAGTTTATTCCAGAGATAGTTGAATTAATAACTCATGTGTGTGTTTGTGTGTGTGTGATAATTTGCACTGTAAATGGTGCAAAATGTAATACCATTAAATAATACCATTCCTATAAACTACCTTATCCTACTCAGTGCTCAGCAGATACAGAAATCTATTGAGCTAAATCCTAGGAAAAAAGGTGCCATTATTCATATGCAAGGTTCATTCATTAATACATGAGGACCATGGGTCAGTTTTTAGCAGACAATAAAAAAGATGCAGTGTATCCCCTCAAACAAGCCCTAGCTAAATCCAAATAAAGTTGTTATCGCTCAATGGAAATCTGTAGACATAAAGGTGGGGCCCACAGGTTTACACAGATGTTAGGCATCAGAACTCTCTCTCCTGCTAGTCACTTATCACCCCCTCAGTGAAGAGGATGAATCAGTCTCTCAGTAATCTTGTTCTACTGAAATACCCACTGTGCCAGCATTTGACATTCTTCATTGCTTCTTAATATTGGGTAATCCCAGTTACTTGAGCCAAGAGGACTGATAAAAATGGCATTAGGCATGCTTTGTGCTGAAACAGACAAAAGACCTTGGAGAGAAACTGGAAATGTTGCAGTGTACCATACAAGCAGCTTTTGTGGTTCCCATGCCTGGTATGCATTCAGCTCTCAAAACTAATACTGTATGAAAGCCAAAACCTATGGTGTTTTCTCTACTGATTTATTTTGTTGTTAAAATGGAAGGAGATTGAGTCTGATAGATCCCCTGATTTGCCATACAAATACTGAATCCTTACAGTATATACCAGGCCAAGCACAAACTCCTTTTTCTTTTCTTAACATAGCAAGATTCCTTGAGTCCCTGCTGTGCTCTTCTCCTGAGAACTGCTAAGTCATCTGGAGGGAGGATAACTTCATCTCTCTCATGGCTCAAGAATCTGGAGTGGATCTATGGCAGCAGTGGTCAAAGGATCTGCTGACTGTAGCAGCAATGATTGCTGGCTGCTGTCTCTCCTCTCTTAACAGAGTGGGGGCAAAAAGGCTATGTGTGCTGTTGACTCCGTGATAACTCCTTGGTTTTCTTGGCAAGGTGTAACCAGAAGTAGAATGCCAGACCTTTCTTCCAGAGCAAGTAAAGCAACTTTCCCATGACCACAAGGATTACCACTGAGAATTGAACCTTGCTCAGCAGCAGGGCCGGATTTAGCTATACGCCATGTACGCCATGGCGTAGGGCCCACAGCTGCAAAGGGCCCACAAAAATTGAACTAGTTAGGCTTTTTTTTTTTAATAAAATAAAAAAAAACCTGCTGGCTGCCGCCGCGGGGCCCCCTCTGCTGCCGCGGCAGCATGGACTGACCCGCGGGGGCCCCCTCTGTAAGCTCGGTCCCTCCCTCCGTGCCTCCGTGTCTCCCTCCGTGCAGGCTGTTAGAGACGCGAAGGCAGACTGTCTCCTTCTGCCTTCCCGTCTCTGTTAAGCCCGCAGGGGCTGATGGGAAATTTCCCATCAGCCCCTGCGGGCTTAACAGAGACGCGAAGGAGACAGTCTGCCTTCGCGTCTCTCACAGCCTGCACGGAGGGAGACACGGAGGCCCGGAGGGAGGGACCGAGCTTACAGAGGGGGCCCCCGCGGGTCAGTCCATGCTGCCGCGGCAGCAGAGGGGGCCCCGCGGCGGCAGCCTGCAGGTTTTTTTTTTTAAATTAAATTTTACTTTAGGCCGGGGAGGGGGGGAGGGGGTAGGACTGGTAATTGGGGGGGCTGGGACTGGGGCTGGAAATGGGTTGGGACTGGGACTGGAAATGGGCTGGGACTGGGACTGGAAATGGGTTGGGGGGATTAAGGCTGGAGGTGGGCTGATGAGGTTAGGACTGGAAATGGGCTGTGGGCGGTTGGGGGGGGGTTAGAACTGGTAATGGGCTTTGGGGGTTAAGACTGGTAATGGGCTGTGGGCTGATGGGGGCTGTCTGGTAATGGGCTATGGGGGGGGCTAGGACTGGAAATGGGCTGGGGGGGGTTAAGACTGGTAATGGGCTGTGGGCTGATGGGGGCTGTCTGGTAATGGGCTATGGGGGGGCTAGGACTGGAAATGGGCTGGGGGGTTAAGACTGGAGGTGGGCTGATGGGGTTAGGACTGATAATGGGCTGTTGGGGGGTTTAGAACTGGTAATGGGCTTTGGGGGGGTTAAGACTGGTAATGGGCTGTGGGCTGATGGGGGTTGTCTGGTAATGGGCTATGGGGGGGGATAGCACTGTAAATGGGCTGGGGTGGGTTAAGACTGGAGGTGGGCTGATGGGGTTAGGACTGGTAATGGGCTGTGGGCTGATGGGCTGATGGGGGGGGTTAGGACTGGCAATGGGCTAGGGGGGGCTGACTGGAAATGGGTTGATGGGGTTAGGACTGGAAGTGGGCTGATGGGGGGTGAGGACGGGTAATGGGTTATAGGGGGGGCTTAAACTGAAAATGGGGTGATGGGGGGTTAGGACTGGTATTGGGTTGGGGGATTGCTAGGACTGGAAATGGGCTGATGGGTGGCTAGGACTGGAAATGGGCTAATGCAGGGACTAGAAGGGAATGGATGCTGGGTGAGGCTGGAACTAGAAGGGAGCTGATGTTGGGGGAGGATTAGAATGGGATGGGGTTGGAAGAGTAAAATGGAGAAGGGAAAAATATTTTGTGTGGGAGGGATAAAAAAATCTACAATTGGCCGGGTATTGGGAGAGTAAGTGGGGATTGAGGATGGAGGGGTAAAATTTGAGTGGATGAAATAGGAATGAGGAAAGAGCAAAAGGAGAAAGATTAGTATGTTAAAGCAGATGTAGAGAGAGAATGGAAAAAAACTAGAAGAGAGAAGAAAGGACAAATGGACAGCAGACGATGGAGAGTTAGCAGAAGACATGAAGAAACCAGAAGAAAGTGGCTGGAGCAATTGCAGCTGAAAAAAATGCACAAAAGGTAGAAAAATATCTCTTTATTTTGAATTTATTAATTGGAATATGTCAGCTCTGGTAAATGTGCATCATTAACGTCTGCGCTTTGTTTAGTACAAGAGCAAATTAATGTATAGTTTTATTTCTACAGTGTTGTACATTCCAAGTTTGGCTTTTGGGATTCCCAGTTTAATTATTGTCTTCCTGTTTCTAAAATGTGATTACTTGTTTGGTGATGGTCTATGTTCTGCATGTGTAACTGAGCTGAGGTGTTCTGTTTATATAATTCCTATTTGACATTGCCACTTGTTCTCTTTCCCCAGTAGGTCATGTATTGTTGTTCTCTGAAATGTATTGGTTTAATATTTGCAGTGTTGCCTTTTGATTGGTAGAGTATGGTGCTTTGTGAGTCCTGGTAGTGCTGTTAGGATACGGCGGGTTTGCTATGGGTTCTAAATGGGCAGTGTTTGTAGTAGTTCCTAATGTGTCTGGCAGTTGGCACTGGATTATAGTAATGTAGAAATCTTTTAGTCTTTCTTTATCCATACACTCATTAAGAGGCACGTTTACTAAAAGTTAGTATATGGTAACATTATGCAAATATTTATGCAAATGAGGCCCACCCCCCCCTTGGGCCGCCCCTGCTGGGGGCCCACAATTTTTGTTGGCATAGGGCCTCACTCAAGGTAAATCCGGCCCTGCTCAGCAGTCCATCTTCTAACTACTAGTCTACTCCTGCTCGAGAGCAGAGGTTAAATCAAGAGCAGAGAAGTCACTAAGCAGCAAAACTGCAGCTTGTGTGAGGCTTCTCCAGTCTTGCCTTCCCATTACATGAGAAATCAGACTAGGCAAGTTCACAGGAGGTTGACCTAATCAATATCTAAAATTTTAACCTGATTGTCAGGTTAGCCATGGCCCAAGAGCAATAATGGCTAAGAGAGTTTGCAAGGAGAAGTTGAAAAGATAGCAATACCTGAGTTTCTTTAAATTGTAGAAGCAAAGAGTGAATATATCGCCCTATCACTTCTTTCTATGAACAGATTTCAGTTATCATGAGCTGCCCTCAAAATGATCCTATACTGTTCAGGTCCATCCTTAAGCAATGGGCACACCAAAAGGTATTGCATGACTTGCCTCCTGCCACATGCCTACATTTACCAGACTACATTTAAAGCATGAGGCTCTGTGCTGGGCACCAGTCCTCAAAAAGGATATCCAGCTATAAGAAAAACTATAAAGAAGGGCTTTCTCCATACACTGTACTGAATAGGCACTTGCTACTAACATCTCCATTACAGTTGTTGTGACTTTTGCCTTTTTTAAATTATATTTATTTATTAATTACAGCATTTATATCCACCTAGCTGCCAAAGTTCGGGGCAGAAATACATAAAAGAGGAAGGCCAGCAATGAGATGGACTGATACAATAACAGCAGCTACGGGTACCAGTCTGTCAACAATGAGTCACCTGACTGAAGACTGAACGCAATTTAGGACAACTATCAGAGAGTCGCCTCCGACTCGATGGCACATAACAAAAACATACAATAAACATATAGATCACAACATAAAATAACAATCACAAGCAAATAAAGTCATATACATTTATATATACTGCCTTTATGCACAACATTTTAAACATAAATATGTAACCCCTGCCTGTGTGTGAGTCATTACAGCAGCTTTGTGTGCTTTTCAGCAGACAACAGGACCAGTAGACACTGTGAGGCCTTTGGCACTTGAATTCCACGCATTCCTCTTCCCCTTCTCCAAATAACTGAGCCTAGGCCAGAATTTGTATTCTAAACCAAAGAGTATACTTAAAGACCTTGAAGGTCACAGATAACAATAGCAAAATACAGAAATAGCAGAGACAAATCTAACTATATCACAAGCAGTTGAACTCCTTTCTCTAAACTATATTGTACATAGTTGCACTCCTGTGCTTCTCTCTTTGTAGGTTCGAAATGCTGTTCCAGACTTGTTCCACTTTCTCCCTATTTTCTTACTTCTGGTGGTCACCCTGTTGAGAAACTGTTCCTTCCACCAGTGCTACATTCTTACACAGTCTACCTTGAGCTGGCGGCCTCCATAGTTTCACGTCCCCAAAACTCCATTGCAGATGTTCCTTGTTCTGGTGTCACTGGGTTGCTGAGGTGTTATTCTGATTCCTCCTCCTTCCCCCTTTGAATAGCTGTTTTCCCAATGTAGACTCCTTCGAAACATAGAAAAATGACTACAGAAAAGAGCACATGGTCTATCTAGTCCGCCCTTCCATATCAACTACAATATTGTCCCCTTTTTTCCTTTAAAAATTCTCTGTGTTTGTCCCATGCTTTTTTTGAATTCAGATGCTGTCCTCATCTCTATCACATAAGAACATAAGATATGCCATACTGGGTCAGACCAAGGTCCATCAAGCGCAGTATCCTGTTTCCAACAGTGGCCAATCTAGGTCATACATACCTATCAGTTTCCCCAAAAGACACAGGTTCCACAATGCTTGTATTGGGTCAAGCAGTAATATCCTGGGTCCCTTTTTAATAATGGTTTATGGACCGTTCCTCCAGGAACTTGTCCAAACCTTTTTTAAACCCAGCTACACTAACAGCTTTTACTACATCCTCCGATAACAAATTACAGAGTTAGATTACACGTTGAGTGAAAAAATATTTTCTTTTATTTGTCTTGAATAGTTTACCCTGTAGTTCATTGAATGTCCCCTAGTCTTTCTATATTCTGATGGCGTAAACAATCGATCTATGTTTACCCGTTCCACTCCGTTCATTAATTTATAGACTTCTATCAGATCTCCCCTCAGCCGTCTCTTTTCCAGGTTAAAGAGCCCTAACCTTTTTAGCCTTTCTTCCTAGGGGTATCCTTCCATCCCCTTTACCATTTTGGTGGCTCTTCTCTGAATCTTTTCTAATAACGCTATATCCTTTTTAAGATACGACGACCAGAACTGCACACAATATTGAAGGTGCAGTCGCACCATGGAACGATACAGAGGCATTATAATATCCTTTGTTTTATTTTCCATTCCTTTCCTTATGATACCTAGCATGCTATTTGCTCTCTTGGCCACCGCTGCACACTGGGCCGAGGGTTTTAACATGTTATCCACAATGATGCCTAAATCTTTTTCCTGGGTGGTGGTTCCTAATGTGGAACCTTGCATCATGTAACCATAGTTTGGGTTGTTCTTCCCTAGGTGCATAACTTTGCACTTGTCCACATTAAATTTCATTTGCCATTTTGATGCCCAGTCTTCCAATTTATCAAGATCCTCTTGCAATTTTCCACAATCCTCATGGGTTTTAATAACTTTAAATAGTTTTGTGTCATCTGCAAATTTGATAACCTCACGCGTTATTCCCTTTTCCAGGTCATTTATGAATATGTCAAAAAGCAGCAGACCCAGCAAAGATCCCTGGGGTACACCACTATTCACCTTTTTCATTGGGAAAATTGGCCATTTAGCCCTACCCTCTGCTTTCTATCTTTTAACCAGTTCCTGATCCACAATAGTACACTGCCTCCTATCCCATGACTCTTTAGTTTTGCCAAAAGTCTCTGATGAGGGACCTTGTCAAAGGCTTTCTGAAAATCCAAATACACTATATCAAGCGACTCACCTTTGTCTACCTGTTTATTCACACCTTCAAAAAAACATAACAGATTTAATAAGACACGATCTTCCTTGTCTAAAACCATGTTGACTGTCTCCCGTTAAGCCATGACTATTGTCACCACGTGGCCAGCCCTCCACCTAGGGCGCAGAGGGTTGGTCTGCCATGATAATCCTCTATTCAGAAAGTGAGACTACAGCTGTGGCTCTTGTAAGGCCTCTTGGGAGTTGTAGTCCCTTTTTTTAGCTCTCTGATAAAGAAGCAATTGTAGTCCAAGTGTTTAAGGCAAAATGACAAGGATTTATTCCCCTCACAAATAGAACTTTGGTGCAGAACAAAAATAGGGCAGTCTCCAGGAGTTTAGCATGAGGCTTATATACAATAACTAAGGTAATTGCTTATTCACTCTCTGGTTCCAAAATATGTAGTGCTCGTTGCAAGTACAAAATGGAAAACAAAACAGCTTCTCACAGCAAAGAAAAATAGTTCCTATTTCTTTGCTTTCTCATCACTTTTACTTCAAGGTTTAACACAGTGACTCAATGTTGTCAGCCAAACAAAGCGTGCAATCTATTTACATATCTGCTACTTCATGAACATTAGAGTCTATTTGCATATCTTCTGTCTCAGGACTAACAGCGTTTGTCTGCAAACTGTTACTATGGGATTTAAGATAACTTCCCTCTGTAAACTCAGGTGTTTTCCCTTTCCACAACTCAAAACAGCAAGGGTTTAAAATACCTGTTGCTCTGGCGTTTCTTCTTTGGCTCTCTTCTAATTCTTGGCAGCTATGAGGAAATACTTTTGTGCTGGGCTGCCACCTGTGCAAACTCCGAAGTCTTCCTTCTGATTGAAGGGCTCCCTCCTCTCTCCGTTCCAGCCAGTTCCTGGTCACAGGGCGTGCCTTCCCTCCTCCTAGCCTGCTGGCTTTTCTCCCAGACCTGTAGGTAGTTTCTTTACCCGGTATCCAACTCTCAGGAGTTTCTGAGTCTCTCCAAGCCCGTCTTACCGGAGGTCTCTCCTCTCTCCTGTCTTTGCTGTCCAGGACTCCTCTTTCTCCTCCTTTCCTTCCTTGTGTGGCTTCTTTTCCTTCTCTGCCACAACTCCAACTTTCTCTGCTGCCATGGCTCCAACTGCCGTCTGAACTGCAATTACCACTCCAGCCTGCACTCCAGCCTCCTCTCCAGCTTCCTTTCTCTCCTGCTTCTCCTCTTCCTTTCCTGGGAGCTAATGACGAGGTTTTATAATTCTGTTCCCCTGGGCTTGGCTCTGCTCTCAACCTGAACAGGTGTGATTGATCAAGCTACAGGCTTGCTGCTACGTCAGAGCTTGGGCGTGTCAGCTCAGCTCCTGTCTTTCTCTGTTTACCTTTTCTTTGTAAACAGTGAGCCATGTGTTCTAGCTGCCTGTCAGTTTTAAAGGTGGAATCTTCCTTTCTCTCTATTTCCATGGGCTCCGTAGGGGTCTCTACATCACACTATCTACATGTTCAGCAATTTTGTTCTTTATGATGGTTTCTACCATTTTTCCTGGTACTGACGTCAGGCTCACCTGTCTGTAGTTTCCTGGATTGCCCCTGGAACCCTTTTTAAAAATTGGTGTTATGTTGGCCATCCTCCAATCTTCAGGTATTATAGATGATTTTAATGATAGTTCACAGATTACTAATAGCAGGTCTGCAATCTCATATTTCAGTTCTTTCAACATTCTTGGATGTATACCGTCCGGTCCAGGTGATTTGCTACTCTTCAGTTTATCAAATAGTTGTAATACATCTTCCTGATTTATCAATTTCCTTCAATTCTTCCGCACCTTTAAATACCACTTCAGTCATGGGTATCATCCCTATATCTTCCTCAGTAAAGACTGAAGCAAAGAATTAATTTAGCCTCTCCACTATTGCCTTGTCCCCTCTTAGTGCCCCTTTAACCCGTCTATCATCTAATGGACCAACTGACTCTCTCACAGGATTTTTGCTACAAATCTACTTTAAAAAGTCTTTATTATGCGTCTTTGCTTCCGTAGCAAGCTTCTTCTCAAATTCTCCCTTTGCCTGCCTTATCAATGCCTTGCATTTAACTTGCCAGTGCTTGTGCTGTTTCCAGTTTTCGTCATTTGGCTTTTTTTTTTTCCATTTCCTGAAAGATGCTTTTTTGGCAACAACAGCCTCTCTGACCTCACCTTTAAACCATGCTGGCAGTTTTTTGGACTTCCTTCCACTTTTCTTAAAGCATGGAATACAGCTGGTCTGGGCTTCCAAGATAGTATTTTTAAACAACACCCAAGCTTGATGTAAGTCTTTAATCTTTACAACTGCTCCTTTTAGTTTTTTCTTAACTATTTTTCTCATTTTATCATAGTCCCTTTCGAAAGATAAAAGGTAGTACTGTGGATTTCCTTACCTTCCCTCCTCCACTAATTAAATCAAATGTGATCATGCTATGATCACTATTTCCAAGTGGCCCCAACACCCTTATCTCTTGCACCAGATCTGGTGTTCCAGGTCCAATATGGTTTCCCCTCTGGTCGGTTCATGAACCAGCTGCTCCAAGAAGCAGTCATTTATTTCATCTAGGAACTTTATTTCCCTAGCATGTACTGCCATGACAATGACCCAGTCGATACTGGGGTAACTGAAATCACCCATTATTATTACTGTGCTGTAACTTTTGTTAGCTTCCTTAATTTATTTGAGCATTTCATCATCCATTTGTTCATTCTGGTCAGGCAGTCGATAATACACCCCCACTGTCATCGCCTTCCCCTTTTTACATGGAATTTCAATCCATAGAGATTCTACAGCAAATTTTGTTTCCTGCAAAACTTTATCCTTTCTGACTCAATGCCCTCTCTAACATAGAGCGCAACCCCTCTACCAATTTGATCAGCTCTATCATTATGATATAGTTTGTACCCAGGAATCACAATGTCCCACTGGTTGTCCTCCTTCCACCATGTCTCTGAGATTCCAATCATATCTAACCTCTCATTTAGTGCTCTATATTCTAACTTTCCCATCTTAGTTTTTAGACTTCTAGCATTTGCATACAAGCATTTTAGAGACTGCATTTTATTCATATTAATCTGGCTATTGGTAGGCATGGGTAATTTGGAATCTTTAAGCTCTGTCTGCTCCATACTCAAGGGCATTTGGGCTACTTTACTCTTTATTGGAACCTCTCTGCTTTTGGTAGTATCCTTCAAGGATACATTGTTCCAAACCATGCGCTCTTGAGTGACAGTCAACGTTCCTCTATTATCTAGTTTAAAAGCTGCTCTATCTCCTACTTGCACTGAATATCCAGTTTGGGCACCCTGGGGAAACTGCCGCACAGCCTATTTGTTCAGATATAAGAGACCCTAACACAAACAACCTTGATGGTTTGATATATAACGGGAATACAGTCAAATCTAATGCAGCCACTAGAACTCTACTCCAGCATAACAAAAGACCTGGTATCTAAATCAACAGAAGACAAAATAACACAAAGCAATGGTACTCACAAGACATTAGGAGTTTAAAAAGACACTTAAGGAAGCTAGAGTGCAAATGGCAAATCTCAAAATCACCAGAAGATAGAATAGACTGCATGAATATTCTTTTAACCTACCGTCAACACATCAATGCCCAAAAGAATGAATACCACACAAACATCTAACTAAAATCACTGAACAGTCCCAGGGAACTATTTGAAATAGCAAAATCATTGACTTGTCCACTAAGTAATAGCGCAGATCATCATGACATCAAGCCACAGGTGCTAGCAGATTACTATATGAACAATTTAACTCCCCTGAATAGTCAACCTCCTCAGACTATAACATCTGACCTAATTTATCCCGAGATATGGTCAGACTTTTATCAAATCTCCTGACTATTTACATTACATTATGTAATGGGAGAACCAGAACATCCACCCGACTCCATAAAAGTGGCGTCCCTCGCGGGCGCGCCCGTGCCTGAGGGCCTCGCCAGAGGGCCCTTTGGCGTGGCCCTTAGGCGCAGCACGGAGGCGCACAAAAAAGAAGCAGCAAACGACAGATCCAACTCAAAAGAAGCCACATCACATCCAGCAGCAGAAATACCTCAACCACTGAACAGAAGAACGACAACAACAACTTTGCAGAGAAAAAGACCCCACCACCCCAAAAACCCAGGTACTCCCACACACCATGCCACCCTTCCTAACCCTCATCTATCTCCTAACCCCCTCCTGACCCTCTACCCCCACTCAGCCAAACCCAACAACCCCCTCTGCCCAGACACCACAACAGCTCAACCCACAAGCATCCACAACCACACACACAACCACACACACACCTACTCACTCACGCATTGCACACCAGCCTGTACCACCAACCCCACAAACCACCACCACCTCTCCATCTCACTCATAAACGCTCGCTCAGTCAGGAACAAATACCACATGCTCCAAGACCTGATCACAACTGAGAAGATTAACATCCTCTGTGTAACAGAAACCTGGCTAACAGACCACGACACAGTAATAATGAACCAGCTAACACCAAAGGGATACAGCCTTCAACACTGCTCCCGGACACATGCCAAAGGCGGAGGCGTAGCCATCATTGCCAAAGACAACCTCCACCTGTGGATCCACGCCTTGGAAACCTCCAATGAAGCAGACATCCTCACCCTCACCAACAAACACCTCTCGATATGCCTGATCTACCGTGCACCCACCACAACCACCGACCTACCACAGATACTACACCTCATCTCCGAAAGCACCAGCCCTTCGAAGTAACAAATTATCCTAGGAGACTTCAACCTCCCATCACTCCAGGAAAAACAAGCAGAAACCTTCCTCAACGCCATGACAGCAATGGGCCTGACACAGATCATACAAGAACCAACACATGAAAAAGGAAACACACTCGATCTCATATTCCTAAACTCCCAAACCGCCTCCTCATACAGAAGACCGACAATCTCACCAGTACCATGGTCAGACCACTACATCATCAACATATCCCACACCTATCAACTCAAAAATAACAGAGAAAATGAACACCACGCAAAGAGATTCAAAGCATTTAGCAAGGAAGACTTCCTAACACAAACCCTACCTAACCTACACACAAACTCCAACAACCTTGATGACCTGATCCACAACTGGAATCCCACAATCTCCTCAGCAGCCAGCACAACTAGAAACAAAACCAATACCAGACCCATCTCCTCAAAAGCCCGATGGTTCACCCCCAGCCTCCGAAAACTGAAAACCAGACTTAGAAGAACCGAAAGGAAATGGAGAAAAACCAAAAGCGACAAAGACAAAGCAAAATACCTCCACAAACTCAATGCGTACCACTCAGAAACTGACAACACCAAAAAAACCTACCACACCAAAATCATCACAACAGCCATAAACAAACCTCGAGAGCTCTTCCAAATTGTCAAAAAACTAACAAGGACACCCAGTAACTCCAACCAGCTGCCAGATATCCCCCCAGATCTTCTAGCCCGACAATACAAACAACTTCAGCAACCGCAAAGCTCACACCACTATGCTGAAACAACCAAGACAAATTCATACCCCATCCTGAACAGAGACTGGAATACATTTGACACAACCTCGAAAGAAGAAATATCTTCCACCATCTCCTGCTTGAACACCACCACCTCCCCGCTGGACCCCTGTCCTGCCGACTGGATAAAGAAAACCAAAGAAGACCTGAGTACACCATTAACCCACATCGTAAACGAATCCTTTACCCAAGGACACATGCCAGACGCCCTCAAGACCACAATCATTCGACCAACCCTAAAAAAGCACAACCTAGATCCCCTAGACCCCACCTCCTACAGACCAGTAGCGAGCCTCCCACTCACCACAAAGATAATCGAGAAGATAGTCCAACGTCAGCTTCAAGAACACCTGGACATCAACAACATACTGGACCTGCAGCAACACGGATTCCGACCATTACATGGGGTAGAGACCCTCATGACCACACTGATGAACACCCTCATCATAGGAACCCAAGAGAAACACTCCGGATACATCCTAATTTTCCTGGATATATCAGCGGCCTTTGACACCATCTCCCATAACACCCTTATCCACAGACTCCAAACAATAGGGATCAAAGATTCTGTACTCTGATGGTTCAGGTCCTATCTAACCAACCGACAGCAACTGATCCGCACCAAAACCTCAACCTCGCCCCTATTCCAGCAACATTAAGGAGTACCTCAAGGATCCACATTATCAGCCATGCTTTTCAACAACTACCTCCGTCCACTCTGCTCAGTCATACGCACCCACAACGTCAACTTCCACATATACGCCGACGACATAATGCTCTACGCCCCAATTACAACCACAGACCCAAAAAACAACCAGCTATCAGCCTGCTTCACCGACGTATCCAACTGGCTACAAGAGAACAACTTATCCATTAACATAAAGAAGACCGAAGCTCTTATAGTGACAAAAGACCCAGACTTCAAACCACCCACTCACCTCACCATGGGAACCACGCAAATTCAAATACAACCACACATAAGATATCTCGGAATTATCATTGACCAAACCCTAACCCTTAAACAGCAAATCAACAAGATCACTGGAACTGTATTCCACAAGGCAAAAACGGTACAACGTCTCCGACCTCTCCTCGAACCGCAGGACTTCAGGACAGTAATGCAGGCTCTGACACTCCCTCATCTGGACTACTGCAACATAATATACCATGGCCTACCTGCCACACAAACCAATCCCCTCCGAACTGCCCTAAACACCACGGCAAGAATAATTTACAACGCAAAGAAACGGGACCACATCACCCCAATTCTGAGAGACCTTCATATTCTCCCCATCGAAGCAAGAATCAAGTACAAAGCTCTTCTACTCACTCACAAAACCATCCACCAAACGCAAGGCACCCCACTCCGCACCCTACTGCCTCGCCCAACCCACAGCAGAACAACCAGACAATCCTCCAACAGCTCCATTGCCGTCCCCACAAAAGAACCAAGGCAACACAACGGACCTGCAACAGAGCCTTTGAACTCTATGCCCCATCCCTCTGGAACTCTCTACCAAACCACATCAGGAACAACGGTGATCTCCCATCATTCAAAAAGCAGCTAAAAACCGTCCTATTCAAAGAACATCTCTGAATAGGAACCCCTATTCTCTTCAAGATCTTCAGTCCAATAACTGTGCTATCCTGTCAGTCTCTATGTCCATCCCAAAATCATTAATGTTGAACCCCCGGTGATGGCCCCCCCCCAATATTGATTCCCCCCCCCCCCCCTGTTATGTGTCCCACCGCTTTGACCCGGTGAAAAGCGGGATATAAATACAGTTAAATAAATAAATAAACATTATATCAAGCATCAGTACCACAACATCCAGCCTTGATCCATGTCCTGTTAGCTGGCTGAAGGTCACTTGTCAGGAGTTCGAAGCAATTATTCTTAAAATGGTAAGCTTACCACTCTCTCTCACAGGTGCACATGCTGATGGGTCTAAAGCAAGCAATAATCTGACCAGTACTGAAACAAAAATCAATGATAAAACATGCCCTACATCTTACAGACCAATTTCCAGCCCCCCTTTCCTAGCTAAAATAATCGAGAAGATTGTATATAAACAACTTCAGAAACATATTGACACACATACACCCTTAGATGGACACCAGTATGGCTTCAGACCACACCACAGTATCGAAACCCTGTTAATAACACTTCTTAATAAACTAATAAAAGGAATTGACAACTCCAAACAAGCATTAATCCTCATCTTTTTAGATTTAGCAGCAGCCTTTGACTCTATCTCTCAGAATATACTTCTTGATAGGCTACAACAAACTGGGTTTTATGGGAATGTACTGCAATGGTTCAAATCCTACTTATCAGATTGTACCCAACAAGTCAAAGTTGATCAACAATCATCTGATACTTACAAATAGAAACAAGGACTACCCCAAGGGTCTGTCCTTTCTGCCTTATTATTGAATATCTACTTGCAACCCCTATGTCAGATTATCAAAAAATTCCAAGTAGGAAACTCTATCTATATGGATGACATCATGTTACATTTTCCCTTTGATGTCATGAAGCTCAACTTTGAACCAATAATATCATGCTTTCTATACAATAAATTGAGAATATCAAACAACTGAGCCCGCTGCTGTCAAACAGTGACTTCAGAATGGTGTTGCAAGCTATGATATTTCCGCACATTAATTATTGCAATAGCTTACTCCAGGGTCTTCCCATACAAACTATACACAGTCTTCAGATTGCACAACACATGGCTATCAATATAACCCACAAAGCAAGTATATCTAACATATTACTCCAATCTTATACAACCTCCACTGGCTGCCAATCCACAGCAGGATTAAATATAAATTGCTGATGACTACCTTCAAACTGGTCAGAGATATAACCCCATCATAGTTAACCAAGCAAATCAAAATAACCCCAAGTGATTGCCAGCGAAGAACCTGCACTCAAAATACTCTAATTATACCTCCTGAATATCACAAAATGAACCGTGCTACTAGTAACAGAGTCTTTTCATACATTGCCCCTTCTTTATGGAACATGTTACTTGATAAGCTAAGAAACACTACACATCTGTCAACATTCTGAAAGGACCTAAAACACACCTCTTCTTAGAACATTTTGGCACTTCAAAGAGCATGAAACCATCTACTCAACTTAGCAATCAATAACTGGACCCTTTACAATCACACTCACTGAGGTACCATAATTTATCAGATGAGCCACTTATTACACCTTTACTTTGTATATAGGTTGCTATGTATACAGGCTAACACCTTACTAGGTATTTATAAGCATGTGTATGTAGGTGTGTGTGTGTGTGTGTGTATATATATATATATATATATATTGTGGTAAGGAGAGTGCAGTCCAGCATGAAGAAATAAAGGGAAAAATAACTTTTTCTTCTTTGCGGGGTATGGGTGCACCAGAACACATACACCATAGTAAAAGCAGTGAGAGAAACCACGAGGGTAAAGCTAGGCTAAAGCCACACCCAGACTCCATGGCAACCCTAGGTAAGAGTAGGAGGTACATGGGGGTGGAGTCAGAAGGGGAGGTGCCCTGCTCCACGTTTAAGTTTGAGCAAACAGAGAGATAGACGGAAGGAGAAACAGGAACAGGAACAAGGACAAGTGCAAGGAGAGCAAGAGCAGCCAGGACTGCAGCCAAGAGAGCTACAGAGAAGGTTCCAGGGAGAGGACCAAGTATACTGGCAAGAGAGAGAGAGAAGGCTGGCGTTGGAAAAGCTAAGGCAAGAGAGCCTAGACTCCTCGGGTGAAGGGTGTGTCTTCAGGCAGAAGAAGCCCCAGGAAGTGGAGAGGAAATCTTACCCTGATTCCCTGACTGGCTCTGAGGCAGAGATAGCTACAGCCAACAGAAGCCCCAGATATGGAAGTCCTGCAGTAAAATTCCAAGGTAGGAGAAAGAAAGCAGTGAAGCCTAAGGCTTATATTTCTTGCTCTGATTCTGAAGAGGGATTTGTACCTGGGAAAACCCAGATTAGAAGGAAGGGAATTTCAAGAAAAGTTGAACAGGAGAAGCCTGTTGAAGTTCTGCCAAGAGAAGGAGGGGCAGTGCAGTGGAATAGGCTATTTGAGCTTTTCAATGACTTAAAGGAAAAAGTACCTGAACGTTTCCAAGCTTCACCAATATGCAGCTCAGAAGAAAGTATGGAGGTGGATGGTAGAAGAACTGACATGGGTTCTTCTTGTTCTGAGATGGACTGTGCTGTTTGTATTGATGCTAATTAATGGAAGCCAAATAGCAGAAAGAAATTAAGAAAGCTGTTACAACTTTGTTATAGCTGGAAGCCTGAAGTAAAGGAGAGAATGAGTTTTATATTGAAGCACTAAGGTTCTTTCCTAAAGAAGTGGCTAGTGCAACCAAGGCGGGGCTAGACAGCTGAGAACTGTTTAACTCAAAACAGCAAAGAAGGAGCTAGCAGCCCTACTGGCTTTGATTGTAAGTTGTAAATACATGTGCCTTTATTATTGCTGAAGTAAGAAGCATCTTAAAGGAAAAGAAAAGGAAAGCCATTGTAAATAATTCCACGGAAACACTGTTTTGATATTTGCTTTAATTGGAGAAGATTATCCTTTGTTTCTTTGCCCTGAGTGTAAAGTTGCTTTGAAGATTGTTACCATCTTACCTAAAGGAAGCTAATAAAAATTCCTGTGCGCTTTGAAACATCCACTTGGTTCATTTCTGACTACACAACTACAACCCTTTGGAAAAGGAATACAAGATGGTCTCCCGTCCCTACTAGGCAACCGCCTGGTAGGGGTGTGGTCGCCACAATATATATATATATATATATATATATATATATGTGTGTGTGTGTGCGTGTGTGCTTATAGTGGTGTGTATGTATGTATATATATATATATATATATATATATATATATACACATATAGGTTGATATGTAAATAGGTTTACACTTCCCACCATTTAGCACAATGTTACTGTTATTATGTTCACTGTAATTAGTACTGTTATTATGTTCAATGTAATTAGTACTTATAATGTAATCTGTAAACTGCTTTGATTACCTGAGAAGGGAGTATAAAAAAACCCCTTAAATAAATAAATAAATAGGGAAGGCACAGGAGATTTCCCGCAGCCGACCTCAGCTTTGGCGGCCTATTTGAGGGTCGGGCAGCAGAGAAAACAAGCTATTCTGGGTCCAGAGGTGAGCACGGTTACTGCATGGCATCTCGGTACCTTGGCAATGGGACACCATGGCATCAGGCTCCGTGAAGGAGCCGTGGCAGGGTAGGATGGGGAGGGTGTGGGGCATCCAAAGGGCCTCAATCGGGGCACGTCCTGCTCATCCAAGCCCTTTGCATTTGATTCTGAGCCTGTGGGGCCGTCTAACTCCTGTGGGATCAGAATCAGGTGCAAATCCAGTCCGTCCAGATTTTGGACACCAGGACTTGCCGGACGGGCCCCTTTCTGCATGGGGCTCTTTGGATCTGATACCAATGACTAGCTTATAAAATGTATACTGACATCCTAAAGTAAATTCCTTGTCAAAATTCTGTTAGATCTTACCCACACCTACTAAACCACCCCACCATACGTTAATTTACATTGTTATACCCCACCATATCTTATTGAAGTTGAATGTACCTATTTAGTTCATTGTAAATTTAAACTTAATTGAGTTCACTATGTTGTTCTATGTAAACCGCTTTGACTATCCAGAAAAGCAGTATATAAAAAGTATTAAATAATATACTGGACAATTAAGGGTCCTGAAGGGATCCTTACTTCAATTTTGTTCAATGCTAGTTGTGAACCATCTTGTCCTTAGTGCAGGAATAAGCTAGCTCTCATTAAGACTGAAAGGTACAAAGGACTAGTGCTAGAAAATGATGATGAAAAGGTTACATCAGGTTCAGCACTTCCATTAGGTAAACTAGGCAGTCGCCTAGAGTGGAAGACCCTGGTGGGCAGCACACTATCCCAGCCTCCCAGGAAGCAGCAGATGAACTGCTACTTCAGTGCCCTAGCAGGCTTTAAAATGCCCGTGCATGTGCATGCAGTTCTGGCCTCCAGCTCTTGCCTGCCCTCCAAGAAAGTTGCATTGGGGGGAGGGCACACCATGAGCATGTATGCATGCGGGAACTTTAAGATATGATGTAGCACTGAAGCGGCAGTTCAGCCATCGCTGCTTCAGCACATCGGGGTGGGGGGAAGGCATGGCAGGCTGGACGTAGGCACAGTCTTTTAGGGAGGTGGCATCACGGAGGGTCTGCCTAGGGCAGCAGAAACTCTCATTCCACCACTGGGCTACATTACTGAACAAATATTTCCATTCTGTGTCACAGAAAAAAACCTTGGAGAAGGACCATAGATGGTGTGATAAGGAGAGCTGTGTGGATCGAATGGAATGGGAGAAAAGTGAGGAATACACCTTTAAAAGCAGAGGTAAACAAGGTTCCCATAGAAACCACAAGCTACCGAAGCATGCAGTAGTTAGAGCTAAGCCCTGCCCTAGCAGTGACGTAAGAGCTAGTTTGAGCCCTAACAAATCTCACATGTGCAGCAAGGAGGGTGTGGCTGGAGAGAAGCACCATTTTAAAGCTGCTTCAGAGTTTTGTAGGGAGGAGCCCGGTAGAGACACAGGTACAGTCTCTGAGCTTACCAGAGACATAGGGGAGAGAGAAGGAGAAGTGGAGACTGCTGCTTCTTATTCTCAGAGAGCACTGGAACCAAAGCTGAAGCTTGTGCCAAAGCACCCCAGAGAGGAGAAACTGGAAAGGTTTGACTCCAGGTGGGGAAACAGTTCTGATAGCAAGGGAAGCAATATACGTTGGGAAGGTACGTTTGCTTCAATTCCTAGCAGGGGCTGTGCTGAGGACATTGTCAGGAAGCTGAGGTTAAGCGCTGAACAGAGTTCTGGCAGAAACGCAGTGAAAGCAGCTCCAAGCAGAAGTAAAAGGAATTCAAGTAAGTCCAATGAGACAGCACTAGAGGCTGTGGAAAAGCTGTTGCAAGAGAAAAAGGCTCATTCCCTAAGTAATGTGGGTGCTGACCAGAAAGAACAGTTTTTAGGACAACTTCAGAAGCTTCTGCACAATATTAAGTTTAAACCCTGTGATAAAGGCTCCCAGGAAGACAACCCAATTGAACCTTGTGAAGACATGCAAGTAGATGTTTATGACACACCTCTTGATAATGACGTAGTTGAGATGGATTGCTCATTTTGTAAAACAAACCACTTGAACATGTGCTAGGCTCATGCTGTGAGAAGAAGTTTGCACAGCCTGTGGTTAAGTTGAAAGGGAAAGAACTGTTGCTGAAAACTTTAAGTTTACCTGATGTAATAACCAGCCGTAGCTGTGAAAGGCATTTATCTAGGAGGAGCCTGAGAACAGCTACTGTGTAAAGAATACTTCTGAGTTTGATGTTTCAGCCTAATTTGTTCCTGATATCCTTTACTTTGGAGAAAGAATCCTTGTCTTGTGTTGCGCTATGAATTTCATGCGAGGGGGAAACCCAGAATAAATATCTTTATTTGCCTTGAACACCCCGTGTGGTCAAACTACTTTGTCTGAAAAGTGATAGAAACTACAAGTCCCAGCATCCATTGCTGGAAACCAAGTCTTGGGACATTACTTAAAGGCAAATAAGGCAGCCCTTTTGCCTACCAGCCCTTGGCCTAGGCATGGGGTCACAACAATGGTCAGAAAAAGATACCTCATCATTTGCTAAAGAAAGTGTTTATGAAGAGCAAAGACCTCAGAAGTGTCCTTCTTTTAGTTTAAAGGTGGAATATCCTGGAATCCTTGCTCTAAGTAGAGTTCTGGACTCTGTGATGCAAGTGGACCTTGAAAAATTTGGAGTCTGGGTGTCCAAATGGCAGATGAAATTTAACGTGGACAAGTGCAAAGTTATGCACTTAGGAAAGAACAACCCAAACTACATTTACACAATACAAGGTTCAACATTAGGTATCACCACTCAGGAAAAGAATCTGGGCGTCATCATGGATAGTATTTTGAAATCCTCTGCCCAGTGTGCAACCGCAGCCAAGAAAGCAAGTAGAATGCTAGAAATCATGAGGAAAGGAATAGCACATAAAACCAAGAATATTATAATGCCTCTGTATCGCTCCATAGTTCGACCGCACCTTGAATTTTGTGTGCAGTTCTGGTCACCATATCTTAAAAAGGATATTGCAGAAATAGAAAAGGTACAGTGAAGAGGGACCAAAATGGTAAAGCAAATGGAAAGATATCTCTATGAAGAAAGACTTAAAAGGCTAAGGATTTTCAACTTGGAAAAGAGACGGCTGAGGGAAGATATGACAGAGGTCTATAAAATAATGAAGAGTAGAACGGGCAAATGTAGATTAGTTGTTTACTCTTTCAAAAAGTAGAAAGATTAGGGGACATGCAGTGAAACTATAATGTGGCACATTCAAGACTAATCAGAGAAAATATTTTTTCACTCAGAGCGTAAACAAACTCTGAAATTCATTAGTAAAAGCTGTTGGTGTAGCTGGATTCAAAACAGGTTTGGACAAGTTCCTGGAGGAAATGTCCATAAATCATTATTAAAGAGAACTGGGAAAATCAACTGCTTACCCTTGGAACAAGAAGCATAGAATGTGCATACCTTTGAGAACCCAACAGGTGCTTTAGACCTGGAATGATCACTGTTGAAAACAGGATACTGATCCAGGATAGCATGTCTTATGTTCCTATGTAAGGTTCTGCCTGGTCACTCAAGGGATAGGAGATTTTTTTGCATCTTTTGAAGGGAAACATCAGTGCAACAGTTATTACCAGGGGCTTCAGACCCTCCCTCAATTTCTGGACCATACCAAGCTAGAAAAACACCCTGTGTGACTAACGAATCTGGTGCCCCCCCCCCCCCTCCTCCATCCAGCCACGTTCAGTAACCCACTCTTTTTGAGCTTCCTGGAAGCCCAGTGATGATATCGGTGCCCCCATCTGTGCTTGCATCCTGTGCGGCTGCACTACTCACACAGCCCTTGGTACGGCCCTGTACAAGAGTACTGTTTCTGACCAAGTCATTTGTTCCCAGATGGATTATAAAATCTGCTTAGAATCCTTACTTTCTTCTTCTTTGGTGATACTTAGGATTTCTACTGGCTGAGAATCCTGGAAGACCTTTCGCCTTTATGAGACCTTCAGACTATGTTCCCTAGTTATAAAGAAGTCTCCCAGCATAGTATTCTCTTTTGAGTCATCAGTGCCTTAGTGATTTTATGTGCAGTCAGTATCCTTTTTCATCTCTGGCATTAATGTGGATTCCATTTCAGGACTGTGATAATTTTTCTATATAGCAAAGGCATTTTATAGAGGTATCATTTGGAAGAGATAGTGCCTCTTTGCCACAGTTCATACTCTATAAAGTCCACTGTAATCCATTATATCCTGGGCTGTTTTATTCTTTGTGGGAATAATGGTAAAGTGTCAGGATGCTTATTGTTGAGGAAGTTTCCTTTAATTGCAGCAAGCTCCTTTTTGAGCTGATTCAATTTTTTTTTCATTGCAGATACATGGAGGCAGATAGAGCCAGCTCTAAGCCTCCAAATAGTCTGTCTTAGCATTAGGGCACCACAGTTATTGCATTCAATAAAATTATCTTGATAGTTTGGCTTACGTAACATAATTATAGTATAATGAAGTATAGCAAAACCAATTGAAATTTTAAGTAATTAAGGGGCATGTTTACTAAAGGTTAATGCGTGCTAATGAAAATTAATGCTCATTAAGTGCTACCACAGCCCATTCATTTCTATGGGTCATGGCAGCATTTAACATACTTTAATTTTTATTAATGCACATTAACCTTTAGTAGACATGCCCCTGTGTTATTATGACCCAGGAAGACTATAAAAAATTTAGACCATGGGAGATAAAAAAAAAGGTGGGAGGAAATTTAAGTCAGCAGGAAAAATAGCAATTTTAGTATCAAGTGGCTCAGCCAGTGAGAGGCAATGGGCTTTTATTTGTTTAATTTTTGTTTCTTTACTTTATAAGACTGATTTAGGGCAAGGTCAGCAATGTCTTTAGTAAACAGGAATGAAAGGAAATATGGGTAAGAAAAACAGCTTAACATCCAATAAGCTCAGAGGTGAGGTACTGCTTGCCGTTGCTTTGGTTTTGCAGAGGGAGGGGCGCCCACTGATTCCAACTGTGAGTTTTTCCTGGACACTACAAGAGAATTTGCAGCTTTTCCATGACCGTGGACATGGCCCCCAGTTGCATGCCCAAAGGGGCACATGACCAAAGGAGCTTGTCCCCTTTGGTGTCCCTTCGGTGCCAATTAAGGGCAGAGGGGCCCCATTCTACCAGTGAAGATACCCCATAGCTGAGGGAAATGGAAGAGCAAGCAGAAGGTAAAACCATCAGTGCCTACGGCTGCAGTGTCTAAACCGAAGGCCCTGAGTGTGCTGATGGATGGACATGTTCAGTTTATGTCTGCATCATCTAGGGGGTTGGAAGACTCACCCACTTTGGACCCACATGGGGCCCGATATTGCAAGAGGCGCAGAAGGAGCTGATGACAATAGACAACAGACAACAGACAACAGATTAAGAAGAGCCACATCCTGCAATACCATCCTCCTTCCAAAAGCCATCACAAAATGCAACAAATCCACTAGAAAGCGTGCCTTTGCTTTGTTTGCCCCCTCATGCTGGAACTCCCTTCCAACAGAAATCCGGACCATAAACAACCTCCCCCAGTTCAGAAAAGCTCTCAAACAGCACCTATTTATACAACACTTTTCTAACTCTGACAGCATCACCTAGACAGTATCACATGACCCTACAGTCTCTCTACCCGATGCCGCCTAACCAATCTCCTAAGATAATTCTCCACCTCATCCAACCCCCCTTTAGGGCCTGTATCATAAACTCAGCTATGATGCAATCTCCTCTTGTATATAATGTATAAAGTTCAATTGTTATCCATGCTTAAATTCCCCTTTTGTATATTATGTATAAAGTTCACCCGTTATCCATGTTTAAATTCCCTGTTTTATGTAAGTTCATTGTACGGTTACTCCACATTGTACCAACTTGTTACTTGTAAACCGCGCTGATGCCGAATAGTGCGGTATAGAAAAACGTTAAATAAATAAATAAATGACCAGCTAAAGAAACTCACACAGAAAAGGACACCAATCACGAGTTAGTCACCAGATATATGAGCACAGATGGAACATGGCCAGATATGGTAAATTCACCACCAGCAGCCAAATTAGGGTACGCGGACGGGAAGCAAGCAAGTGCCGATAGTTGACATACCCATGCAAGTTAGAGGTAAATGCAAATGCACAGATAAGAAGCACAGGGTGCAGAGGGAAGCCCATAACTGCGAAGTGATGGAAAGGCAGGCAAGATCAATATTCTGTCATACCTGGGTAGTGGTGCGATAACTGCGTACTATAGAAAATGTGCCACCAGGGGATAGCCGGGAGTACCTGCAGCCCCCACCATAGAGCCCAAAATCGGTTATGATATTGCATGTGCGTATCCATACTGTAGTTCCAGAGCCCCCTTTGGATGAGCAGATGCATAGCAGCAGCATGGCAGTAAAGGAAGCAGGCAACGTTAGGCCCGCAGAGGTCGAGGCCATGGACAGAATGTACAGAGACAAAACCAATGTAAATAGTTAATACGTTTACAATTTGTATTTTTAGTTTCCTATGTAACAAATTTTACACTGTTAATGTTCCATGTAATGTTAATGTTAATTTTTGACATGTTCTCTGTAAACTGCTCCTGATCTCTGGAAGGGGTGGTATAAAAAAGCACACAAATATATAAATAAATAAATAAAATCCCCACAAAAACAAATAAGATATAATGTAGCACACTTTTAAACTGTTTAAAAAGCCAAACAAGCACACTTAACGGAATGTAGGTGGAAACAATGAATGTATCGAGGAGTGCAGAATGGACACACTCCCAATCCTCTTATATGACTGACACAGCAAGCCTCTAAATCCACTTGCCAAAAAAAGTCCTTGATTCAATAGGAATAGTCCTATATCTTTAATTGCAAACCATGGACCCATTTGGTTTTAACCAAGTAGGGTGACATTGGTTCTTTTGAACGTGCTGCGGGTATTTAAATGACCCTCTACAATGCACATGCACGATGTTTTCTGCTTTGATGTGCCTTGCCATTTTCTAGGCATGCTGTATGTCTCCTTGTATGCTACATTGTAATCTTATTTGTTTTTGTGGGGATTCTGCAGTATTGTCCCTATTATTACCTATTACACAACATGGAGGTTATTGGGCTTTTATGAATTGCTTTTTCATCTGTTATAGTAGATCCCTGATTGTTACAGAATGCTGGATTGTTGTTGTTGTTGTTAAGTGCCATCGAGTCGGCATCGACTCATGTTGTCCCTCTGGATTGTTGTCCTAAATTGTGTTCGGTCTTCAGTCAGGCGGCTCATTGTTGATAGATTGGCACCCATAGCTGCTGTTACTGTATCGATCCATCTCATTGCTGGCCTTCTTCTTTTGCGTTGACCTTGCCAATCATGATGTCTTTCTCTAATGATCTCTCTCTTCGCATGATGTATCCAAAGTACGAAAGACAAAGTCTTGTTTTCTGAGCTTCTAAAGAAAGCTTAGGTTTGATTTCCTCTGTAACTGACTGGTTTGTTCTTTGGGCAGTCCATGGTATATGCAGCATTCGCCGCCAGCACTATAATTCAAAGGCATCAATTTTCTTCCTGTCTATCTTTTTCACTGTCCAACTTTCGCATCTATATGATATTATTGAAAATACCATGGCTTGAATGAGTCAAATCTTTGTATGGAGAGAGACATCTCTGCTCTTGAGAATCTTGTCTAGGACCTTTTAGCCATTCTGCCAAGAGCAATGCTTCATCAGATTTCTTGAGTGCTTGTTGCTTCTTTATTGATAGTTGATCCAAGTAGGTTAAAGATGTCCACAATTTCAATTTCTTCTCCGTCAATGAATGAACCTATTGATTTTGCCTGTTGTCATGACTTTGTCTTCTTTACATTAAGGTGCAGGCCCATTTTAAGACTTTGTTCCTTGATTGTGAGAAGCAAATGTTTCAGATCATCTTCACTTTCAGCCACTAATGTGGTATCATCAGTATAGCGAAGGTTGTTGATGAGTCTTCCACCAATCTTCACACCTCTGTTGTCTTCATACAATCCTGCTTCTCTGATGATTTGTTCTGCATATAAATTAAACAGGTAGGAGGAAAGTATGCAGTCTTGTTGTACACCTTTGCTGATTTTAAATCATTCTGTTTCTCCTTGTTCCGTTCAAACTGTTGCTTTTTGATCAATGTACAGATTGTGCAAGAGAATGATCAGGTGTTCTGGTATACCTATGCTTCTTAATATGGCACAGAGTTTCTCATGGTTTACACAATCAAAAGCCTTGCTGTAGTTAATAAAGAACAAATAGATATCCTTTTGGTATTCTTTAGTCTGTTCAAGGATCCATCTCACATCCATGATGATGTCTCTCGTTCCTTGCCCTTTCCTGAATCCTGCTTGCACTTCAGGTAGTTCTTGTTCCAGGCATGGTTGTAGTCTCTGTTGAATAATCTTCAAAAGAATCTTACTGGCATGTGGGATAAGAGCCATTTTGCAATAATTTCCACAGTCAGTTGGATTACCTTTCTTTAGTATTGGTATAAACACAGATCTTTTCCAGCCATGATGTTGTTTTCCAAATTTCCTGGCAGAACCTTGTAAGTATGGTAACAGCTGCATCAGATTGTTGCAATATTTCTATGGGAATGCCATCAATGCCTGGTGCTTTGTTCTTTAATAAGGCTTTCAATGCTGCTTCAACTTCTTCTTTCATCACCACTGGTTCCGGATCATAAGGTACAGGTTGAGACTGCTGTTGGTCCACTTGATCTTTATTATATAAAAACTCTGTATATTCTTTCCACCTTTTTTTGATCTTCTCAGCATCATTCAACATAGAACCTTGAGCATCTTGTAACATTCCAATTCGAGGCTGGAATTTTTTTCTTTAACTCTCATAGCTTTAGGAAAGCCAATCTTGTTCTTCCTCTAATAGTTTCTGCCTCTATTGCCTTGCATGCGTCATTGTAGTATTTTTCCTTGTCTTGTCTTGCTACATGTTGGAAATCTCTGAGTTCTGTGATTGCCTCTCTTTCTCCTTTGGCTTTAGCTTCTCTGCGTTTCTGGGCAATTTTCAGAGTTTCTTCCGTCATCCATTTTGACTGTTTTTGCTTTTTCACCTTTTGTAGAGACTTCTCGCTTTCTTCCAACACAATCTTCTTGATGTCATTCCATAACTCTTCTGGAGTTCTGTCATTTGTAACTAAAGCAGCAAATCGATTTTGCAGACAGTCTTTAAATTCCAGTGATATATTCCCAAGGTCATATTTTGAAACATTCATGAGTGTCTTGCTCTTTTTCAACTCTAGATTGAGTTTGGATACTAGTAGTTGGTGGTCTGTACCACAGTCAGGTCCAGGATTTGTCTTTGATGATGTTATACAGCTTTTCCATCGTTGACTTCCACAGATATAGTCAATTTGATTTTTGTTCAATCCATTGGGTGAAGTTCATGTGTACAATCGCCGCTTGTGTTACTGGAAGAAGGTGTTTGAGATGAATAGATCATTAGTCTGTCTTGCAGAATTCTATCAGTCTTTCTCCAGCTTCATTTCTGTTGCCAAGTCCATATTTTCCAACCATTTTGCCTTCTTCTTTGTTGCCAACCTTTGCATTCCAGTCACCCATGACTATCAGGATATCATGTTTGCTTGTTCTGTCAATTTCAGCTTGTACTTGTTTATAGAATTCATCAATTTCATCCTCTTCTGCAGCTGTTGTTGGGGCATATACTTGAATTATAGTTGTGTTGATAGGCAATCCTCGTAGACGAATAGAGATTAAGCGTTCACTGACTGCATTGTATTTCATTACAGTTCTTGCAAGTTTCTTCTTTATTATAAATGCAACACCATTTCTTCTTTGTCTTTCATTTCCAGCATAGTAGACCATGTGATCATCTGATGCAAAGTGCCCGATGCCAGTCCATTTCAGTTCTGATCAAGTTGTACATGTTCCATTTCATTCTTGACCACCTCCAACTTCCATGTCCCAATATGTAAGACATCTTTGCAGCTTCTGACTCTCATTTCATTAACAGCTACATCAGCATTCAGATGTCCCAAGGGCTTTGATCCAACCACATCATAAATGCTGGCTGTACTCTGAAAAGTCTTCAGCTCCTCCCCAGTAGCTAGTTGAGTGCCTTCTGACCTAGGGGTTTCATCTTCCAGCACTATAGTGCAATTTGTTTTATTGCACTATAGTGCAATTTGTAAGTATCCATTGGGTTTTCATGGCAAGATACAGAAGTAGATTGCCAAGCCTTTCCTCCGCACAATTTAAGTTTAGTGTTGTTGCCGTTGTCACAGAAATGTGATCCTCCGCTGCCAACACTGTCCCATTCTGCTGCTGCCCAGATGGGTGGTTTGTCTTGGTCTGGCACCTCAGCTGAGACCTGTCCATCTTGGGACACCCTGCCAGTAGTTAAACTACCAATAGCTTAGCCCTCAGTATCACTGATGCACACAAGCCCTCACAGCATGACAAGCTGCAAACCAAGTGAGGGAGAATGCTGAATATGCTTGTAATATTTGTTATATCATTCTTATATATGAATAAGTGCAATAATTTATCAATTTAACAATCTATCTATATACTAGCATTGCTTATAAATTGACATATTATTCTTTGGGGGCCACCTGTCAGTTTGGTTCTAGATTTGGCTTGATGAATCATACTCATGAGGGCACTATGGGTATGATATTTATATTATTTGAATGAATGTTGATTATGTAAATGTTAAATACGTATGTAATTTTGATAAGTATTAAATGAATATTTAATCGTTTGATGACCTGATTTCAAGGTTTGGGCTACATTTTTGTATTTGTTTTGCTATTATGTTTGTAGCAATTTGGTGATTTATAGGGTTTTGATTGTTCACAGAGAGAGCACATATATCAATGGAGTATTGCTTTGTTTTTTTATGTTTCATGAACTGTTTTGTTTTTGACTGAGGACTACTGGAGTGGTGTGAAGATTTATTGTTCCCATTTCCCTCAAGGGACTGTGCTAAGCTGGCCACGAGGGATAGATAGGCCGGTCACTTACAGCAGAGTGGACTCTCCTTCCTAACCAAGCAAAGGAGCTTCAAAGCAAGTACTGTGCCCCAGGATGCTTCCTCCCCCCCCAATACACACACATACCACATGCCAGACTCGGGCATATGACACCATGTAGCCACAATCTAAGTTGTCCAAGTCCAGTCTCCAAAATTCCTTGTGAGGGGCAACAGTGATGTTGGGCATGTGTAAGTGTTTCCTAAAATCAGATCATCTCCAACCTAAAAAATAAACATCTTTGTCAGATTGAAGAGGCACGGGGATGTATGGAATTATGCCCTGAACATATTCAAGTTTTGAGGCAATTTTAGAAAATTACAGATATCTGATATGGACAGCCATGGACTTGGTGTACATAGATGTGTCCATGATGTTTTTTTGGAATAAGCACTGTCACACCCCCAGGGGCCCTATCGGTGGGGTCAGGTATTGCCTGATGATTCCTCCTCTTGGCTCTGTCAGTACTGCAGGCCGCCTTGCCTGGCCCTCTGAGAGTGGTAGTTGTACCTTCTATTATATGAACCACATAACACACTTCAATTCCAAATCAGGGCTTTATTCCCCGTCCACGAGGTTTTTTTTCCTTTCTTGGCAAAACAAATAACAGACCACTTCGGGCATATAACATAAATTAAATGTATAACAAAAATAGCTTACTTCAGCTTTTAAATACAAACAAAAGAAAAGAATTAAACAGCCTCACTGTTCCTAATACAGCCTTTTCTTTTGTTGCCACAGCACAGCTCACTTCTACTGCTTTAAACTCTGGTTATCTTCAACCATTCACCTTAGAGAGAACTCCGGGTCAATCACAGATAATGAACAGTCCATTGGTTCAGGAACTACTGGTATATCTGAATTCTCACATTCCATTAATTCATATTCACCTGAACCCTCAATCCTAGGATCAGCTGTTTCACAGGGATATTGCTGGTTTGCTCCGTCAAACAGGAAGTTGCTCTGTCCCTTTGCACAAATGCCTTGCTGGGAAATACCATAAGGTTTTGAATGGGGCTCATAGGAGCTCTGCCCCTGTTGGTAACCAAAAGGATATTTCAAACCTTCACTGGCTCTGCTACTAGAGCATTTGTGGTATGCTCTGAGCTTGCTCGGGTCTAGCCCTTGCAACACAGCTGCCCTGGATTGCACTGCTCGAGACGGAACCTTATCACAGGTTGGGAGTTTAAACTTGCTAGCAAAATCACAAGCTTCTTCAGGTAAGAAAACTTCTCTTCTTTTAAAGCTTCTAGCACAAGGGAAGAAGTTATTCTCTGTTTCTCTTAAGCTTGTTTTAGGTAGGCTTTTCCTGTTACTTCGGGGTTTTACCCACTCAGGTAGGAAACAGCCTCTATTAGCATTTCCTGCTTTGTTACCTTCTATGGAAGTTCTTCTACGTCTCTCGTGCCCTCCACGCATACACACAGTATCTGGCTGCTGATTTCCACACTTCTCACACAGGTCTCGGGACTCACTCAGACCTTCGCGTTGGTTCTCCTGCTGATCCAATAGTTCATTCTCTCTTTCTCTCTCTCTTTCATTCCAGTTCCATTCTTTCCACAGCTTCAGCTGCCCTTGCCGCTGTCTCTCTTGCTGTGACCCTGGTTGGCTCACCTCCTCTCCTTCTCTAACTGTTTTTGAGCGTGTTTTATGTCTGTGTCTTTGGGCTCCACCTCCACCCAGCTGATCCCTATCAGGCAATGCAAACTCCCTTTCCTTGCTATCTGGGTGTGTCTTCCTAGCCCTTATCCACGTGTGCCCTGGTTGTCTATAGCAACCATCTGACAGTTTTCTGTTTACGCTGTCATCTCTTCCCTGATGATCCCTGCTGATCTCCATTTTCTCAGGCTCCGATAGGTCCACCCTGTGACACATTCCCCCCCTTAAAATATTACGTGCTGCCGCACTTTCTGGCGGACAGCATGTAATCCGGGAGAGCGCATCCGCGTTCCCATGCATTCTCCCTGCTCGGTGCTGGACCACAAAATTAAAAGCTTGGAACGCTAGGTGCCACCTGGTTAATCGGGCGTTGTTATTTTTCATCAAGTGAAGCCATTTCAATGGAGCATGATCAGTTATTAATAAAAACTTTCTCCCTGTGAGATAAAAACGCAGAGCCTCAATGGCCACTTTATGGCTAAACACTCTCTCTCTCTATAGTGGCATAATTTCTTTCTGCCGGAGAGAGTTTCCTACTTAGGTAGGCTACCGGATGCTCCTTACCCTCGAATACTTGGGACATTACCGCCCCCAACCCCGTATCCGACGCATCGGTTTGTACGATAAATGGTGAATTAAAATCTATGCCTCGTAGTACTGGGGCACTGCATAATTTCTCCTTAAGGGTCGTAAAGGCTGTCTCTGCTTCAGGAGTCCATCGGACATGGTTTGGTGCATTCTTTTTCAACATCTCCATAAAGAGAATGCTTTCCTCCGCGAAGCGGGGTATGAAGCGTCGATAGTAGCCCAGTAGTCCTAAGAAGCTCCGCACTTGCTTCTTTGTTATGGGCCTGGGGAATTCTCTGACGCTTTCCACCTTGCTAGCCAATGGTTTTACCAGGCCCCTTCCTACCATATGGCCTAGGTATTTGGCCTCCTCCGTAGCAAACAAACACTTTTCAGGGTTAAGTGTGAGGCCTGCCCTCCGTAGTGCCCTAAGGACTGCTTCCACCCTTGTAAGGTGTTGTGACCAGGTTGTGCTGTATATTACTATGTCGTCCATGTACGCGAGGGCGTACTCATGGTGGGGCCTCAAAACCTGGTCTACAAGACGCTGGCACGTAGCCGCTGCCCCATGCAACCCAAACGGCATCCGCCTGAATTGGTATAGCCCAATTGGCGTGGAGAAGGCCGTTTTGGGCTTTGAATCCTTGGTTAAAGGAATCTGCCAGTATCCTTTACTTAGATCTAACGTAGTTAGATATTTTGCTTGTCCCAAACGGTCCAGAAGGTCATCTAAGCGAGGCATAGGATATGCATCGAATTGCGAGATGTCGTTGACCTGGCGAAAATCTATGCAAAACCTTAAGGTCCTGTTGGGTTTCGGCACTAGCACTATGGGACTGGACCACGGGCTCCGAGATTCCTCTATGATGCCCGTGGCCAGCATTTCTTTTACCTGGGCAATAACTTCCTGTTTTCTAGACTCGGGCATCCTATATGGACGTTGTCGTATGACTCGTCCTGGTACAGTGATTATTTCGTGTGCCACGAGATGAGTTTCGCCTGGTAAAGTGGTTAGTACATCCGAAAATTTTATTAATAGGCGCATTAACTCCTTTTGTTGTTGAGGGGTTAGCTCAGAACCTATCCTAGGGGAAGTTTGCTTTGCCCAATCCTCTACCTGGGGCCCCAGATCCTCTTCGGTCCTTTCCTCACCAAGAGCCGTTAAACGTTTTACCTCTCTTGCCCCTGTAGATCCAAACCCGCTCTTTCCCCTCTCAGTGGATGGTAATGAGGGTACTTCCTCAACAGTCGGGAACCCTACTCGTTCACAGATTAACTGTGCAATCCGATCACCCGTCCTTACTTTAAAGTCTTTGTCCCCGAAATTAAATAATAAGACTTTTACTGGTCCTCGATAATCGGGGTCGATAACCCCGGCACCAACATCTATTGAATATTTCACTGCCAAACCTGACCTCGGCGCTATACGCCCGTAGCATCCATCTGGGACTTTAATTTGGATGCCTGTATCTATTAGCGCTTTCCGCCCTTTTTCCACGATAGCATTCTCCACACTAAAAAGGTCGTATCCCGCGGCCATTGCCGAGGCTCTTTTTGGACCTTTAGCCTGGTCAGTATCCTTACAAAACTGTAGGATAAATTTTTGTTTCCCAGCTGGTGGTGGCTCCTGAGCCTGGGGTCCCTTTTTAGGTGGTTTCCCAAATAATGGACTGGGGATAGCGGCTGCTATGGCTTCTACCTTTTCCTCCTCAGCTACTGCTGGGGATTGTGTGGGGGCAGGGACTAGTATCTCTTGGAGACCTTTCTCCATCTCTTGGCAGAAAGGAATCCAGTCTCGTCCAAGGACAACTGCATAAGGCAATTTAGGCACCACCGCAACTAGTATTCTACGGATGGACCCTAAACCTTGTATGCCCACCTCGTATAGCGGATAGTGGGAAGCTTCCCCATGTACGCATCTTATGCGAACTTGGCCTTCTACTGGATTCTAGGGAGACGACCGATGTTTTTCTATGGTTTTCCAGAAGTCACGAGAAACCATACTCTGATCGGCCCCTGAATCCAGTAGCGCTAGGACCTGTATCCCATCTACCCGGATCATTTGTACGAATCCCTCTGGTATTATTTCTTCTGTCCCTGTTATGAGGGCTGTCTTAACTCTACATTCTTTCATAATATGTCCAAGCTTACCACATTTGTAACACTTCCTTGTGTTTCTAGCTATCACATCTTTACCAGAGTCATAATTATATGCTTTAAGTCTTTCATACTTTTTACATTCATCCGACTCTTTCATACCTGCCACTTTTAAGAGGCTTATTTTGGAGGTATCTGCTTGTTTGGCTTCTCTAAACACTTCGGCCAGGGTCAGGCTGCATGGTATTAACTTTGCCCCCCCAGCCCCTTCTGTGCCCCGAGTCTGCCAACAAGAAACATTTATTTATTTGTTTTATTACATGCACTTATATACCGTGCTATTTTCCATCAGTGCGGTTTACATAGAACCAATTAAATACACATCTCAAAACAGTCGATTAACAGGCGACAGAACTTGGAATAGACAACAAGGGGTAACTATTTACAACTGTACAGAAAGAGCTGGCTGAACGTCTGTTTGACGTGGATAGTTTACTGATGAGGCATTTGAGGTGCTGTCATCCAGGTAGTGCGCGAGGAAAAGGTGATATTTCAGAGCTTTCCTAAACTGCGTTAAATTAGTGATTGCCCGTATACTGGGAGGGAGGCTGTTCCAGCATTTTGGTGCAGAGAATTTGAAAGCCCTGTTCACTGTTGTATGGTAGCACTTGGTAGTTTCTCTTGGGACTATTAGTTTATTGTCCTCAGGTGATCTTTTAGGTCTGTTCAGGGGGGTTATCTGAATGAGGTCTGCTAGGGCTGGTGGGGCGAGCTTATTTATGATCTTGACGGTCAGAATTATGGTTTTGAACGTAATTCTGCCTTTTATGGGGAGCCAGTGGAGTTGTTTAAGGATGGGTGTCATGTGTTCCCACTTGGAAGCACCCTGGAGCACTCTTGCAGCAAAGTTTATTGCAATCTGTAAAGGGTGTAGCGTAGATTGCGGGAGACCCTGGAGTATGGCGTTTGCATAGTCAAAATGCGGTATGATCAAAGCTTGGTATACTGTGTGAAAGTCGCCAGGTTCCAGTAAGGTGCGTATGTGTCTAAGTGATCGGATTTTATGGTATATAGCTCTTGCTACATTGCCTATATGGGTCTTCATGTCTAGTCACTGGTCAAGTGTGACTCCTAGATATCTAATAGAGGGTTTGGTAAGTAGTTCTGCGTCTAAGACCTTCAAGCACGGTGGTGTGATGAATTTTGGATCTCTGGTGATGAAAAGGACTTCGGTTTTCTTATGTTGGATTCGCAGGTTTTGTGATTGGAACATGCAGGGAAGTTATTCCACCCTGGGACAGAATAACTTCCCCAGCTATTTCACCGGCCCTGGACGTATAGGGCCAACATTAGAATCGGCCATGTACATCCAGAGCCAGTGACCGCCTACTGCCTGCCCACTCTCAACCCCTGGGCTGCCTCTTACCCCTCCCCGACTAACTTCCCCGCACAACTGGCGGGGAAGTTAGTTGGGGCATGCAGTCGGCATGAATAGCCCCCTAAAGGCGCGAATTTGACCTGGGTGGTGCTATGTGCCGTATTGGCACATAACCTGCCCACCTCCCGCCTAACCCAGACTTTCCATTCTGGGGTCATATGCAGCCTTGGCATTGAAAATCCGGGTGTCACTGCACAGATAGGAAGCCACAGAAGCTACCCATGTAGCACCAATTTTTGATGCTACACGGTTAGCCCCAGCACCTTAAAAATAGGCGAGGTTTTCCCATGCCTATCTTTAAGGCGCAGAGTGCTAACCTTGTAGCATCAAAAATCGGTGCTACATGGGTTGTGCCATGGCCCGCCTCCGCTCCGCCCCCAACACGCCCTGATGTTATGCAAATAGCATCTGTGCGCATTAGGGACATATCTGGGATTTTCAAAGGGCACTACCCGTGAAGGTGCCCTTCAAAAATCCCAGATAAGGCCTTTACACGGGTAATTAGGGAGGTTAAAGGCCGTGTAAAATTGGGCCCTAAATTCTCATCTAGCCCCAAATTATTAATATTTGGCTCATGCCTTTTAATGGTAATTCAAGGTGAGTTAGATTTGGGTACATAGGTATTTCCCTATCCCTAGAGGGCTTACAATCTAAGTTTGTACCTGAGGCAATAAAGGGTTAAGTGACTTGCCCAAGCTCACAAGGAGTGCCAGGGGGAATCAAACCCAAATCACTTGAGTTCTAGGCTTTTGCTGTAACCACTAGGCTCCTCCTCCATAGAGCCATGTTCAAGATGCAGGCCATGAGGCAGCTGGGTCCTTATTTAAATTAAGCCATGTTTCGTAGTTGTTCAGCTACTAGTTTTATGTGCCTGGACTACAGCAGCATAATTTATCTAGGTTTACCAGATAAGACACTCTACTCCCTACAGTTAGTGCAGAATGCAACTGTTTGACTAATATTTGGCCTCAAGAAATTTGATCATATATCTCCAGTATTATCATCTTTGTATTGGTTTCCTGTCAAATACACATACAAATTTAAGTGCTTGTATTTGATACAACTATCCACAGGGTCACCAGGAGAAGGCATTGATTTGACGGCATACACAGTTGCATTTGATATTTAAGACAATTTGGTTTACATTGTATAATGAGTTGTTCTCACATTTTGAGCTGTATGCATCTATTCAGATGCTACACCCTAGTTCTCAGGATCTTTTAGCAATTCCTTCATTAGCTGTAGGGAATAGGGTAATGACAAGTACTAGAGCAATGTCCATTTTTGGACCTTCACGTTGCCAGATTATGTACACCTTGAACATAATATTTTATCTTTTCAAAAACTCTTTAAAGCACATTTTTGACAGGCTTTTAAGTGAGTAAATAATTTATTTTTACAGATTTGTGATTGTTTTATTGTGAATTTCATGGAATTGTTTTATGAACTGATGTATGTCTATCACTGAGAACCACAAGGATGTATTAGAGGCATGTTTATAAAAGTGATGTAAGTGTTCGCACATACCACACTTTAACTGCAAAAGTTAAGGGGTATGCTTACTAAAGTGACCTTATGGTTAGTGCAGGGTTTCTGCACGCTAAATGCTGCAGTAACTGTCACAGCACTACAACAAAACCTCCACACAATAGTGTTCCAAACCAATGTATCCAACAATGAAACACTATATCAGGAAACCACTAAATTGTGGTTACCCTCAACAAACAAAAGAATAATGAAGGCAATTGCTTTGGGATAATAAGGACCTCAGTGTAAAAAACTCATGGCATAAAACTCGTCCTATCTTCCTTCTTTTGCTATCTGATAATTTCTTGTGCTTTCCTGTCGATAATGACGTTCTTCTCATTTTCTCTCATGTAGCTGTTTTATTTTATGTACACAGCTCTGATGCTCCGCCTGAGCGGTATATCAAAAACTCAATAAAGATAAAGATAAAAGATATACATAATATTCAGCTCCTAGAAGCATGACGGCAGAAAAAGACCACATGGCCTATCTAGTCTGCCCTTCCATATCAACTACAATAGTCCCCTTTTTCCCTTTGGAGATCTTCTGTGTTGGTCCCATGCTTTTTTGAATTCAGATGCTATCCTTGTCTCAACTACCTCCACTGGGACACTATTCCACGCATCTAGCACTCTTTTCATAAAGAAATACTTCCGCATATTATTTCTGAGTATATCCCCTTTCACTCTCATACTATGTCCCCTCATAGCAGAGTTTTCTTTCAATCGAAAGAGACACTCCTCTTGAGCATTTATGCCTTGGAGGTATTTAAACGTCTCTATCATATCTCCTCTATCCTGCATTTCCTCTAACATATACATATTAAGATCTTTAAGTTTGTCCTCTTATGCTTTATAATGAAGGCTGCTTGCCATTTTAGTAGCCACCCTCTGCATTGACTCCATCCTGTTTATATCCTTTTGAAGGTGTGGTGTCCAGAACTGCACACAATACTCCAAATAAGGTCACACCAGAGACTTATACAGAGGCACTATCACCTCCTTTTTTCTGCTGGCCATTCCTCTCCCTATGCACCCAAGCATCTTTCTAGCTTTCGCCATTGCCTTTTCTACCTGTTTAACCTCTTGAAGATCATCAGAAACAATAACGTCCAGGTCCCGCTCATCTTTCATGGACAGAAGTACTTCGCCCCCTACACTGTACTGCTCCCATGGATTTTTACAGCCCAAGGGCATGACCCTGCATGATTTTAGCATTAAATCTCAGCTGCCAAATTCTTGACCATTCTTCAAGTTTAGCTAGATCCCTCCTCATGTTATCTATTTTTTCTTGGCTGTCTAATTTATTGCAGATTTTGGTATCATCCACAAACTGCAAACCTTACCCAACAGCCCTTCTGCAATATCACTAAGAAAGATGTTTAAAAGAATCAGACCAAGGACAGATCACTGTGGCACTCCACTGATAACCTCCATCTCCTCAAAGTGAGCTCCATTTACCTTTACTCTTTGTCACCTCCTACTCAACTAATTTTTAACCCAGTCAGTCATTTTAGGGTCCATCCCTAGGGTGCTCAGTTTGTTTATAAATCACCTGTGCAGAATGGTGTCAACGGCTTTACTGAAATCTATCCCACATCTAGGGCTCTCCCTTGGTCCAACTCCTTGGTCACCCAGTCAAATAAATCAATCAGATTTTTCTGACGAGACCTACCTCTGGTAAACCATGCTGCCTCGGATCCTGCCATCCATTGGACTCCAGAAACCTCACTATTCTCTCTTTTAGCAGTGTTTCTAATAATTTACTCAGCACAGAGGTTAGACTAAAGAGTCTGTAGTTTTCATCCTTACTTCTGCTTTTGTTGAAAGGGACCACATGTTCCTTTCTCCAGTCCTCTGGGACCACTCCCGACTCCAAAGAAGCATTGAAAAGGTCAGTCAGTAGAGCTGCTAGCACGTCCCCAAGTTCCTTCAGTATTCTTGGATGTATCCCATCCAGTCCCATCACTTTGTCTACTTTTAGTTTAGGTAGTTCCTCATGAACACAGTCTTCTGAAAATCGTTCAGGATCCCTGTTACTTCTGTTCCTATTTGTGGATGTTTTCTGAGGTCCTACTGCTGGCCCTTCATCTGTGAACACAAACAGAAATATTTGTTATCCTTATCAGCTTCTACATATTCCTCCCCATCACCCTAGAGTCTGACAATATCACTTTTGTCTTTCCTCCTCTCACTAACATATCTGAAAAATGTCTTATCCTCCCATTTTATTGCATTGGCTATTTCTTCTTCTTTTTATATCTTTGCTAGCTACTGGAAGTTTTTCCAAATATAGATGCCTGTCTTCCTCTCTCTGTGATCTCTTATATTTTATGAAGGCCACGCTCTTTTTCTTCACCTTTTCAGCTACCTCTTTTGAGAACCATAGTGGCCTCCTTTTTTTTTTTTTTTTATTTATTTATTTACATTCTCTTATATACCGCGCTATTCTGCATCAGTGCGGTTTACATTGAACAAACTGAAATTACATTGAACAGGGCATTATAACTTGGAGATAACTATTTTACAGGGAACATGGGCTATGGAGGGTTAAGTGGCTTGCCCAAGACCACAAGGAGCACCTGTGGGACTAGAAACCCCAGTCCTTCTGGCCCAAAGTTGCTGTCCTCTACTGGGATTTGAACCCCTGACCTTCCGGTCCGAAGTACCTTGCCCCAACCACTAGGCCACTCCTTTTCCTTTTACATTTATTTACCTTTCTAACAAAAAGTTTTGTTGTCCTTAAAATATACCCTTTCAGTTTTGCCCATTGCTTTTCTACATCCCACAGCTGTTCCCATCTCACTAATGACTCCTTGAGGAATTATCCCATCTTGACATAGTTAGTTTTCCTAAAGTCTAAGACCCTAAAATTTTGAATGGATTTTATCAGCCCTAGTCTTAATACTGAACCACACCATCTGGCAATCACTGGATGTGAGATGATCTCCCACTGTGACATCAGAAACACTTTCCCCATTGGTATGCACCAAGTCCAGTATGGCTCCTTCACATGCGGGTTCTGTTACCAGTTGCTGGAATAGTTCTCCCTGTAGAGAATCTAGCATCTCCTGACTTCTAGATGACACTGCAGCAGGGATGTGCCAATCAACATCCGGCATTTTGAAATCACCTATCAGTAGCAATTCTCCTTTCCTGACAATGCTGCATCTCTTCTATTAAATCCCCAGTCCACTTCTTCTTCCTGTGAGGGGGAATTGTATATCACTCCAATGCAAATGGATTTCCCTTTCCCTCTTTCTATTTTAACCCACAGTGCCTCCTCGCTCCCTTTTAAGCCATGTAATTCTATAGCTTTAATATTATTGTTTACACATAGTGCCACTCATCCTCCCCTCCTTCCTACCCTGCCCTTCCTGAATAAAGTATAGCCCCATATAATTACATCCCTGCCATGGTTGTCTGTAAACCTTGTCTCCATAACTGCCACTAAATCCAAGTCAGCCTCTTCCATTAAAGCCTCAACATCTGGGTTCTTATTTCCCATGCTACAGGTATTTATACACATCACTTTCCAAATGTTGCTTCTTTTACCCATTTCTACAGAGATATTTAATCTTTCACTTACCTGGATGCTTTCACTTACCTAAGGGCTTTCTTCACCTATCCCCAACAAATCTAGTTTAAAGCCCTCTTCAGTAGGTTAGCCAGTCTACTGCAAAAGACACTTTGACTCTTCTTGGACAGATGGATGCCATCTCTGCTCTGCTGCCCTTGGGAACATCATCCCATGGTCCAGGAAACCAAAACGTTCTCAATGACACCATCCATGCAGCCATCATTCATCTCCAGTTTATGAGATTCTCTTCCTCTGCCTTTACCCTCAACAGGGAGGATTAAATTGAACATCACCTGTGCACCTATCTGCTTCACCCTCTGTCCCAGAGCCGTGAAGTCACTTTTGATACATTCAGAGAGATACCTAGCAGTATCATTTGTGCCGACATGGATGAGCAATATTGGATAATAGTTAGTAGGCTTGATAAGTCTTGGCAAACTCTCGGTAACATTTCGTATTTTGGCACCTGGCAGACAACACATCTCTCTGGACTTCAAGTCTGGTTGGCAGATGGACACCTTAGTACCCCTCAGCAGAGAATCACCAATCACCACAGTCCTTCACTTCCTTGTGGTCACTGATTCTGCAACTTTGGGGTGCTTGAGCTCTGGTTCTTCCCTTTCCTGGGATGCTTTCATTTCCTTCATTTCTAGAACTGCATTCCAATTCTTCAATTCAAGAGCTAGAGGAGTTGGATTGTTGATTCTGCAGGCTCTGATGACTCATGTCCAACTCTCTTCATTAAAATGAAAATCAAAACCCCTTTAAGAGCTCTCAAACAGAGAGGTTGTATTTAAAAGCCACACAATATTACCTTGCTTGCAATGGAGTACCTCTTAGTGAGCACAATTCCCCATTTATCTCAATCACTGATCCCAACACACAACCGCAATTTTATTTAAATTTTTAATGCATAGAAAAATTCAAAACACTTATCTGGCAGGTGAGCTCCCAAAGAAAGACCAAATTATAGAAACTACCAAAGGACTGAACTCGACTTAAGTTTTGCCTTCAAAACTGTATCCAGGTTGCATCAGGAGAGTTCAAGAGTAGTTAGAAGTGGTCCATGAATCATGAACCTTTGTCCAGAAGAAGAGAGCAGCAGACTCACGGAGTGGAGACAGCGTGGTAAGCCAACTTTAAAGTAAGTTAGTTTGCTGTGTTGTCTCTGTGGGCCTGGGAGGGTGAGAGAATCTACTACTACTATTACTGATCATTTGTATAGCACTATAAGGTATATGCAGTGTGGAACAGATGCATGTAAAAAACGGTCCCTGCCCATCGGAGCTTACAATCTAGTCAAGACAGACAATCCAACATCTGAGGACAAGGATATATCTAGGGGAATAGTAAGGAAACACATAGGAGACTAAGAGGATCAGGATCCAAACAGGCCCTCAAAAAGGTGAGTTTTCAGCCTAGGTTTGAAAAGGGCCAGAAATGAAGCCTGCCATACAGACTCAGGTAGTTTGTTCCAAGCATAAGGAATAGCAAGGTGAAATGATTGAAGTCTGGAGTTGGTAGTGGAAGAGAAGGGCACAGATAGAAGCAAGTTGACAAAAGAGCAGAGTTCCCAAGGAGGGATGTAGGGAGATATAAGAGAGGAAACGTAGAGAGGAGCAGCAGAATGAGTGCATTGCGGTGCATAATGCCATAGCTCATGGGTGGGTGACAACCATATGGAGGGGTATCCACCCCACGTGGTGGTGGGAGGCCAGGAATGCCACTGTCTGTGACTGCTTGTAATGTGAGGCCCAATGCTGTCTCACCCTTTCCAGCCCAACATTAGCACTAGCAGCAAGCACTGCTGATGACTCTCATCCTTCGCACCCTTCCAGTTGCTCAAGTGCCAAGTAGGAGGGTGGGCTAGGCTGTTCATTTGGCACTTTGAATGATCAGGAGATTGCAAAGTATGAGAGCTGTCAATGGCACTTGCTCCTGGTTCTAGTGTTGGGCTGGGAGGAGTAAGAGAGTGGCTGCACTTTTGGACTGCAAGCAGGGCAGATTGTGATAAGGAGAGTTGTGTGGACCGAATGGAATGGGAAGGAAATGAAGGATACACCTTTAAAAGTAAAGGCAAACAGGGTTCCCATGGAAACCACAAGCTTTCAGAGCATGTACTAGCTAGAGCTAAACCCTGCCCCAGCAGTGACGTAAGAGCTAGTTTGAGCCCTAACGAACTTCACATGTGCAGCAAGGAGGGAGTGGCTGGTGAGAAAAGCCATTTTAAGGCTGCCTCAGAGTTTAGTAAAAAAAGGAAGCCAGGAGGAAGGAAGGAAGCCAGGAGGTGAACCAGGAAGCGAACTAGCAGGGAAATCACGGAACTCAGAACAAGCTAAGGAGGATTCTGGAGAGGCTGCTGATCCCTATTCTCAAGGAGCCCTGAAAGCAAACCTGAAGCTTCTGCCAAAGCAACCCAGAGAGAAGGTAGAAGGGCTTACCTTTACCCGGGGAAAGAGCTCTGACGGTAGAGAAAGCATTGCACGTTGGAAAGGTACGTGTGCTTCAGTCCCTAACAAGAGCTGTGCTGAAGATATTGTTAAGAAGCTAAGGTTCAGCGCTGAGCAAAGTCAGGACAGGAACGCAGTAAAACCAACTCCAGCCAGGAGTAAAAGTATTCCAAGTAAGTGCCCTGAGACAGCTTCGGATTCTGTGTTCAAATTCTTACAAGAGAATCAAACTCCTTCCCTAAGCAGTGTACGTGGAAACCAGAGAGAATAGTTTATAGGACAACTGCAAGAGATTCTAAATAAGCTTCAGTTTAAACCTGATTATAAAAGTTCCTTAGAAGAGAATGCTAATGGAGCTTGTGAAGATATGATAATAGATGTTGATGAAGCACCTGTTGATAGTGACGTATGTGAAATGGATTGCTCTTTATGTGAAGCAAACAGCTTGGACTTACGCTGAGTTACCTCTGCATGAGAGAAGTGCATAGCTGTTTCTAAACCTGAGAACGAAAGACATTTTGTTGAAACTTTTAAGTTTGTCTGATCAGTTCTTCAGCGTTGGCTGTGGAAAGCTGGTATTGCAGAGAAGCCTGAGCAGAGCTGTGAATTAAACAGTACTACTGTCATTTGATTCTCAACTTTCAGTTGTTCCTGTTATCCTATTATTTTGGAGAAATAATCCATGCCATGTATTGCGTTAAGAATTCTATGCGAGGGGGAAAACCCTGAATAAAATTTATTTGTTTGCCTAGAACCCCGTGTGGTCACAATACTTTGTTGGAGAGTAATTAAACTACAAGTCCCAGCATCCATTGCTGGCGCACTAGGCTTGAGACATTGCTCGAAAACAAATAAGGCAGCCCTTTTGCCGTTCAGCCATTGGCCCTAGGCAAGGGGTATGACAAGATGTACTTAACACTACCCCCTGAGGTAGCATTAAGTGCTACTGTGCTATTGGTAGTCATGAATGACAGATAGTATGCGACAACATCCCACACACTACCTATCACTGACCACAACACTCATGCTGCACCCCAATCTCTTTCTCTGTCCACCCATTCAGTATCCCCCCTTCTCTCTCCCCCACAGTTCAGCATCTTCTCTTTCTCTCTCTATCTCTCCCTGTTTCTCTCTGTCTCTTAGCCATCATCACCTCTCTCTTCTCTTTCTATCTCCATCACGCTTTAAGAAAAGTGGAAGGAAGTCCAAAAACCTGTCACCATGGTTTAAAGGTGAGGTCACAGAGGCTGTTGTTGCCAAAAAAGCATCCTTCAGGAAATGGAAAAAGGAACCAAATGACAAAAACTGGAAACA